>CAKAOI010052307.1:7114-36821 GCA_916701655.1 Sebastiscus albofasciatus | reverse complement strand
TGTGTGTGTGTGTGTGTGTGTGTGTGTGTGTGTGTGTGTGTGTGTGTGTGTGTGTGTGTGGGTGTGGATGGAGTTGAGTTGTATGTGTGCGACTCAGAGTGTAGGAGTTTCAATTCAGTCGGTGAGGTCTTTGTCTTCAAGTGAACCCAGTTAAATGGAAGGACGAGGAGATATATGAATCCTCAGTCCAAACCGACTGGACAAGGTTAGCTACATTACCTAAGATAGGCACGCAGACGGACGGATGGACAAGACAAACAATGATATCAAGACCATCTATTCTCTGGTGGTGCGTCCTTGCCCCTTCACGCCCTCTCTCTCTCAAGCACAGTATATTTCTCGATCTTGGATCATTGTGTATAAAGAAGTCACATTCCACTGTATTCGCAGGATCTCCTCCTTTAATGCCCCTTTAAAAAACTTCATAAAACCTATTTCATCAATCAAGTAGGTGCTTCTTTTGGTATAAGACAGTCTCGACCCTTTCGTGGCTATTTAAGAACATAAAGCTGTAGCCAAAAAAATCAGAGACAAGTATAAATATAAATCGCGGACGCGGCTCAAACGGCTCACTGCTAGACGTGAAGCTCTTATCCTATAAAAGGTCACAAGTTTGACTTCTTGCTAAAGTTAG
Source organism: Sebastiscus albofasciatus (assembly GCA_916701655.1). Lineage (NCBI taxonomy): Eukaryota > Metazoa > Chordata > Actinopteri > Perciformes > Sebastidae > Sebastiscus > Sebastiscus albofasciatus. The sequence continues at coordinate 36,187 of CAKAOI010052307.1, read as the reverse complement.
TAGATGTGTCCCATTTCAAGAATATTTTCCTTCAAAGACAGACTACATGTCAAGGCCACATACACTATAACAGGTTGTCTCGTTCTTCCAAATGAGAAAAATGGACTACTTCTTCTCAAACTTGGGCGAGCTACTACCAATCCTTTACAATATCTGAATGTTCAGGTCAAGTTCAGCCACATGAAATGGACCGATCGAAAACCAGAGGTCTTTCATCACTATATAGGTTTTACTTTCTTCTTTATATTACTTTCTCTGCCTCACTTACAAATGAATTCTTAGTTTTGCTCTTATTAGAAGGAAGAATGTGTAACATTTAAGGGGATCTATTAGCAGAAATGGAATATAATATTAATAAGTGGGTTTTCTTTAGTGTATAAGCACCTGAAAATAAGAATAATTGTGTTTTTGTTACCTTAGAATAAGCCGTTTATATCTACATATTGCCAAATACTGGCTTTAGTGAGACCACCATAGTTGTCCTACACGCTTGGCACACAGGAGAAGTTTCTATTTTTGCTATCTGTAACCTCACCTAGATACGGCCAACTCCTACACACTAGACCTTAAACGGAATGGTTTGTCATTTTGGGAAATAGAGGAACTTGCTTTCTTGCAGAGAGTTAGAGGAAAAGATCGACGTCAATCTGTCTGCACGCTAGATACAATTTAAGAGCCAGAAGACTCTGCTTAGCACAAAGACTGGAAACGGGGGAGGCAAAGAGACAACTAGCACCCGTAAACCTCACCACTTCACACATTTCATCTAAAAAAAACAGAAGAGTAAAAGCAACAAGTGGTTTTACAGGGGTTGTGTGCTGGACTTTTTCTTGGCTGGGCACATGTGACTACCTGGCGTCTTGTAAACAGCATGAGTAGAGACTCAAACACTACTTGCCAGTAGTCCATCATGTGTTGAAGTAAAAATATCACCACTCATAATCTCAAGAATCGTGGAAAAGGCTCAGCGGGCTTAACCACATTAGTGGCATTTAGATTGAAACTGCCTGTTAGTAAATTCAGACATTTTGCTCACAAGTCGCTCCTTAACGTTATTCTGTGGAGTTTCTGACCACTGGTAGCACAATGGATAAATCACTTTATGAGTTACGCTCATAAGTCACGCACATACATGAGGACGCATATTCATGCGCAGAAGCACCCGGCAACGCAGTACACATTCAGGCTGTTGGTTTCATGCAATTCTGCTGATCAACAGCAGGCGACGGTAACGCGCCGAGGAGCCAAAGTTAAGAAAGAAGAAGGCTGCAAACTAGTAAATATGGAAGTTAACAATGCAGAATACAAAAACATTTGTTGGATCCAGCAAGTAAAGCAATGTACTGCTGTGGACGGGACGTGGACCCATCTAAAAGTAAAGCCCGACTAAAAAAAGAAATAAATATCAGTTTATGTGTACGCTTCATTTTGAATATTTTGAGCGGTTTACCTTGCTTTGAGATGCCTATACAGTGCATGTTTCCAACTGGGAACCGAAGCCACTATCCAAGCTCTCGCCAAAGCAACCAGACTCCGTTGAAAAAAAAAAAGATTTTTGTTTTATCGTGTGACTTTGGCGAGTTTGGATTCACCAAAGTCACACAATAACACAAACAAACGTGGCAGCAGTAGATCAGCAACCCCTGTGTTCTGTGAGGTGAAATTACAGGTTTAGTGAGAGCATAGATGGATACAACAGCTTCAGTTCCCCGTCGGAAAAGGGCTGTCTGATGGCAAGATAAAGCAGCGAAAATATTCTAAATATAGCGTACATTTAAACTGATAATGATTTTTTTTAGGCAAGCCTTTTTTTTTTAGGTGTCTAAAATATGTTTTGCTGCAGTCCACCTCCACAGGAGTAGAGGGCGTGCCGACCTTCATCTACCGTAGGGAATACACTGACTCATACAACCCCACTTCAAAACATTCAAACTATCCATTTAAGACACCATTAGTTTGGTCTCAGTGAGTTTGGAGCCTGAACTGGTGAAGCTGGTGTGTTGAGTCCTCTGTAGACCATCTCATCAGTGGATACACAGGTTCAGACCACTATTGCCTCAGTCCTCTGAAGGACACAGCTTCAATTGACAGTTTCCTTAGCAGTACAGGGCACCTGAAGAACACAATAAGTGCTTCGGGCTATTTAAGTGTTTTCTGTTCAGGACACTAAATAGCATCCTGAATGCTGAACTCACTGGTGCTGCAATGCAGTGGTGACATCACCAGCCAGTACATCTAGTCGATCTTGTGGTTTTCATCATCGTAATGCAGAAGAATCACCATGCAACAATTGACAGAAAATCTAGGTCTAAATCTAAGTTTAAAAGTCTGGAGAGCATTCAGGACCTGTAATGCATTTTAGATGATGATCACACTGACAAAAATGACTTGATTAGATCTTACAGAGTTTGGAAGGTTTTTGTGGCAAATGATGTTCAATGAGCCTGCCTGAGCTCGTCACAATGAGTTCAATACTGTAATTGTATTCTGTTATATCCAACGAGGACATTTTTCTGTTTCAAGTGTTTTTGGGTACCTTTTCATTCATGAACCAAGAGAGTGACATTGGACAAAACAGAAAGAGACTCCTCTTTTTCACTTATTCCGTGTGTGTGTGTGAGCACAATATACATATTTCAAAACCAGTAGGATTCAGACAGAGGTCGTCTTCAATTCATTGGAATTGCCTTCTTGCTTTCTTCTTTCTCTGGTTGACCTGGCCTAATTATCCATGTAATGATATAACCCTGGGGGGAAAGGGGATCTCCCTCTGTCTCCCAGACACACACACACACACGCACACAAATAAACTGGGCCTCCCTATTCCCACAGAAAACCAGAAAGCCTCCTGCTGAAAGAAGCGAAGGAACGAATTTCACCCGCTAATTAGACTCGACCCTGCCTCTTATTCACAGCGTGGAAACAACCCGGCCATGAGAACACAATATCATGGAATAGAAAAGGTACAGGGTGTCCAAAAAGGAGTTCATGTGTGCATGATAATCAGCAACACAGCCCTGTGACATATGATGGACTAACGTGGACCTTCAAAACTTTGGCTCATTTCATGCAAGTGTTTTTCAACTTATTTCATGCATGGATTAAATGGGGTTTTTAATCAGACAGGCTGTTTTTGCTGTCCGTTCAAAACTTTAGTGCTGAGCAAGATATAGCCAAAATGTTAAGAATATATCTCATAGATCACCAAGAAATTAATTCTGCCAAGAGGATTAACCCATCTGATCATTTGTTTCCTGTGGTGCCATTTCCTGAATAAACATTTATGCTGTGTCTCAATTTGCGTACTTCAATAGTTACACTTGCTATTTTGAGTGTATACCTGTAAGTGCGTTCACACTGAGAAGTATGGCAAAATGCAGTGCACTCTTAGTACCCGGATGTTGTACTCAAAAGGTTGAGTGTGGAACGCTGGACACTTCTCATCCTCAATCAAAGACGTGCAAGCTCACATTCCTGTTAGATTACTTTATAACACAAACACCATACTGTATTTCTATTGTTTACCATGCAATCATCACGACAAAAGAATTACACCAGGACTGTTGTTATGAAATCCTTCCTCATAATAGTATAAACCACTGCAGTGTTTCTCATAAGCCTTCAAACTCATGGATCTAGTCCTCAAACTGGACTTCCTGGATCGCATTTCAACCTCACCGGTACCTGAAGCCAACGCACACTAACTTTAATCTTTCATTTTTGCTTGTATTGTAGTCTTTACAAGAGTTTAAGTGATCTTAAACCAATTAATAAAAAAGGTATAAATAAATAAATAACCTTCAAGCACAGTACATTGTATTATAGTTGAGCATAATAGCTCAAGTACAGTTTTTCACTACAGAACACACACATCCATCAGCAGGCCTCTGACAGCTCAGGCCTTTGAACAGTGAGGCAGGTCAGAGCAATTATATGAGATCGATAGCGGCTACACTTACACACAACACACACACACACAGAGTGAGACATCAGAGAGAGACAGTGCATCTCATGTGTCTTGCTCTGGTGTCTTGGTCTATTTATCATCGGTATGTTTGACAGTAACTGTGTGGTGACACTGCAGCTAACGTTAGCAAATCAAGTTTGTTAAGCAGCTGTGGTAAAAAGTCACGGTCAGGTAACAACTTTAGTGATCCCTGACAATATGTGACCAGTGAAATCATGTCTTATATTAAAAAAAAACAAAAGGCACTTTAGGAAGTTAGATCACAAACAAGTGTGTTCTTTGTTTATTTTCTACAGCTACTCTTTTTCTTTGTCAAATGTTTTTTAAAATGCTGCTACGCTGTGGTCGTAAGACGTCGATCCACACACAAACAAACAGGTGGTAACGTTGGTGAAAAAGCTACCACCAGGAAAGAAATCCTCAAAAACGGAATGATGTTTTTATTCTGTCTAGTTGTGTGAAATTGAGGAAAAGACACTGGCAGGAGAAATACTCTGGCACGTTGTCAAATGGTAAAACATCTGAACTCATTTAAATGACAGTGAAGCGGAAACAGAGCAAAAAAATGGCCTTAACTGTTTTTTCTAAGACGTGCAGAACTTCAGGTACAATCCAGCAACTGGATTTATTTGGTGATTTAAAATATTATCTCAGCATGTGACTACGTCTTGTTTGTATCCTTTACCGACAAAACAATAAGGTCTAAGTAGCATAATAGTTTTAACAGTGTCAGTTTTAACCAGCAGAAGTCACTGGCTAGTGATGATGTTGATGTACAAGAGAAAAAAAGATGAGGATGAGGACTAAGTGGTTAGTTTAGCAAATGTACATCTGGTTAACTTCCCCACCTCCAATAAAGAGGAGCACACAGCTGCTCAGCTTTTCAACGGGAATCATCCACTGACTCATCCACTGTATGGGAAACAGTCTCAAACTGAGCCAAGTATCGCTATGAAGAACTATAATACTGTAGTAAACAAAGTGGAACCCCATGTTCATCTGGCATACTGGGCTTTATTTAAACCAAGCTGACAAATAATAAGAATTAGACCTACAGTGTGTGAAATTAAATTAATCTGGACAACATAAAGCCACTGACAATTTCTCTAAATTACAAATATTAGAATTGTTCCATGTAAATTAAATCATCATATGAAAACAAAATCTGTGATTGATCTCCTGATTGAAAGACACCCAGTCTCTAGCGGTTTGATGAGATTAAATAAGTAAAGTGACAAAAGCAATAATATCAAAAAGGACCCCATGTGGGCTCCTAATGAAGTTACAGAAGCAAAAAGACTGAATTCTACTTCTCCGCCTGTATGTGTGTGTTTGTGTGTGTGTGTGCCTGAGCAGGGACAGAGGACAGCCGACATTTATTGACGACGGCTGCTCCGCTCGATAAGAAGAGGCATAAAATCAATCAACCTGATTGGTAGACAAGAGGGAGGGAGGACGAGAGTACACGGGGCTGGAGAGGAAGTCGTTCAGCACAAAAAGAGGGATAAATACTAAATATAAACAGGGGAGGAAAAAGTACTCACATCCTCTACTTAAGTACAAGTGAAACAAAAGTCCATTGTAAGTAAAGTCCTGCATTTAAAAATCATACTTAAGTACAAGTATCAGCTAAATTTACTTGAAGTATTAAACATGAAAGAACTTTTTTGCAGAAAACGTAAATGTAAATGTAATTATTAACAGTGATGCATCAATGTTGAAGCAGCATTTCACTGCTGTAGCTGCTCCAGGTGGAGCTATAGCACTTTATATACAGTTTGCTAGTTTAGTCCAGTGGTTCCCAACCTGGGGGTCGGGTGCCTCCAAAGGGACACGAGATTAATCTGAGGGGTCGTGACATGATTAAAGAGAGGAGAGAAGAAAAAACGATGTTCTGATACATAAATCTGTATTTATTGTTCAGACTTTTTATAATCTTTGATTTTTTTTGTCAAATATTGGAGTATTTGTAAGTAGTAGGGCGATATGGAGAAAATTAAATATCACAATATTTTTGACCGAATACCTCGATACCGATATTGTAGGATTGACTATTGGTGCTTTCACTAAATATTTACACAATGAGATTTTAGATAAATAATCATCAGTAATGTGAGTATAATGACTAAGTGGATAAAGGCAAATAATAGAACAACTAGAACCGTCTGGTACGTTCAGAAAATTACATCACTTAACTGTAATGCAGCCTTTAAAACCAGGAAGAGACAACACTTATGCACTATTACAATATCACGATATCCAAAAATCCAAAAGAAAAGGGAGTAGGAAGAGACGGTTTCTCTGTGGTACTTTAAAGCACTTTACAAATCAAGTACAATCCAGTGTCTGAATCACTAATTGTGATCCAGTTATTGGTGAGAAAGAGGGAATGAGTTGGTAGCTAACAGCCCTGCTTGGAAGAACAGCAGGAAAACGTCAGCTTTCTGCCACTGGCACTTGGACTGCATTCAGCATTGAGAAGGGGGATACACGCTAATCAGATTAGTTTGTTTCTGCACTTGTAAGAGGAGACAGTCAGCAGTGTGATGCAGTCTGTGTCCCATATTTAGCCTCCGCCAACATGAAGCAAGCGATCACCTCTGGTCTGCTCAGTGGCAGCTCTGGCCCATTTAAACCACTGGGGCCAAACTGGGACCCGACTAGGGCTAAATAAATTAACCTTTAACCTTTAAATGAAACTAGGCACTCATTTTACAGGTTGAAAAAAAATAATACACATATCACAGATATATGACTTACACACGTTTCTTATGTATTTTCTCAGCAAAAGTACTGTAGAGTACTAGAACGCTTGTATAGGTACAGATCAGTAATGTATCTAATCTAAAACTTTTTGTTCACATCAAAAAGTATCAATGCATGTATCAAATACGTGACTTACTCATTTTTATCTATATGCATGGTACACAAAATATAGCCCATAGGGGTTGCCAAAGCTTCAAGGGAGGTCTTAAAGCCCTGACACACCAAGCCAACAGTCAACAGTTATTGTTGTGCATTGAATAGAATATGAAATATCCATAAAATATGTCACTTCATGAGGGGTTGTCAGTTTATGATAGAAAAGGAGTCTCCTAAGGAAAAGGGTTGGGAACCACTGGTGTACTGTACAAGGCCTATAGTGGTACTTGGCTCAATACTCATTATACAGTACAGCTTAAACACAAAGCAAGAATCAAAAAAATGTTTCACAAGCAGCTAAAAGAGCGAGCAAAGAGACAAACAGATACAGTTCTCTATATCTGTTAACTGCAGTCAGGTGATTAAACAACCCTATATATGCAAAACTAGAGAAACTTCACATTAGTCAAAGCCGCAGCAGCAACACAACAGCTTTAAACAAACATACTGTACAGCACATAATATAACCTTCATAACATCAACATGTACACTGCAAGGAGTGAAATACACACAGGAAGCAACGGCGGGACATTTAAACATCAGGAAAAAAACAAGCAAGCAAAGAGACAAACAGACAGGAAGTGTATCTGACTCACATTTGTTATTGAAGTGGAGATGAGGCAGCCATTGATGTTCATCTGAACTTGCTGCTTTGACAGTCATTTGGTTTGTTGACAGAAGTCTTCCTCTCCGTTGACGGTCATTCTGTGTGTTTGACAGCAGGTCCACAAGTTTAGAAACAGTTAAACATATATAAAAGTGTTGAACAACACTTGTGTTGAACTACAGGTGAAACATGAATATTTAAATACAAAGCCAGAATCAAATTCTCACTAGCAGCTAGCAGAGCTTCTGTACAGGCCCATTCACAGATTACACACATTCAGCAGGTGATTAAACAACCAACAAATGCAAAACTAGAGACAAAAGCCTTGGTGGGCTCTGAAGGCAACAACACAACAGCTTTAAACAAACACAGACAGATAGAGACAAACATATTTAGAAACAGACAGAAAGTCTATCTGACTAAATTAACTTACGTTGTTATCTTTCAGTTGTTTGTAGTGTAGTCAAAGTGTTACAGGCTTCATAAATCACTTTAAAGTTGATTTTCCATCGTCTTATCCTTCCTCACAGAAGCGTTTGTTTGTTTGCTACATGACATCTAATCAAGTGATGATCACTCTCACCTGGTAGGCTTCACTCAGGTGCGTCACCAAGGCTGCAATACTCTTTTTGACCACACTGATTGCCGTTACAATCAGGGGGGCGCTGCTGAGCTCATTTTTGAGGGAAACTCAATAAATTGAAAATGGGGGAAACATAGCTGAAAAAAAAAAATGAAATAAATGTCTGTTATGTTTTTATTTATTAATTTGCACATATATAAAACTCCAGTCAGTGAAAAAAACAAAACAAGAAATGTGTCAGGAGAGGTCAACAAGCCACAGGCTTAAGATAAGATGAACCTTTATTAATCCCCGGAGGGAAATTCAGGTTTCAAAGCAGCGACATCAGCAAACAGAGTGAAACACAGGAGAGGTATAAAGGTATACAAAAATTATAAAAACAATAATAGAGATATAAAAGATACAGAGTGTATGGGTGAACATAGTGTGTGCAGTCTGTCAATAAATAAATGTAGTATGCACAATAAATAAATGTAGTATGTACATTTGTGCAGTCCATAAAGTGTTATATAGGATGTATAGTGTAAAGTAAGTGTAAAGTAAACAAAACTTATACAAAGGACCTTATTAATTTATTAATTTATTAAAACTCATTACTGTTATTACATAACATTACTTTATTGTATATTATTTTTATTTCATAATAAACCATTTTTATTCCAAATTGAAAAAGCCTGCTTTTATTTCATAATGCCATTTTCCCGATGGCACTTTTATTTCTAAAACCCAACAATATTAAGTTGATTTAATATTAAAAAAAAAAACAGCATGGTATGTAGATCTATAAATTACATGAAACGACATTATGCAGAAGTCTCAGGGCTTGGGTATATTATACAAATCAGTTAATACACAGCCAAAACGCTTATTATATTTATAATATTTTATAGTTCAAGAAATTTTGGTAGAATACGACAATAGAAGAGAAATAATTTTGTTTTACTTCTGTACGGTACTTTGTAGGCGGATGTTTTACTGGCATCCGGTAGACACTTTCAGTCAAAAATGGTAGAAGCGTGGTTTTGCTGCTGGGCACTGATGCTGCAAAGGAACAAATTCTGGACTTTCACTTCTTGGCAATATACAATCTTTGATTTTAGGGACCAGATATACCAAATATGCCTTATTTTACATACATTATTTGTATATATTTACATATATTTGTATTAGTAAACTGCAGGAAAACACATTTTAGATTTGAATTGAATGCCAGTCGTATGTGTCAAGTGTCCATCCATCCTGCGGTGGTATTTTAAATTAGATTTTTCCAGTATTTACTGTCATATGTTCCTAATTCTGAAAATGTATAGCCTCTGTAATTATTCGCAGCCCCCGTGTGAAATGGAGGATTCAGTCGTGGCCTTGAGTGAACAGAGAAAACTGTGTGTAATGTTCATGTGTACTCCAGGAGACGCCTACTGCCTCTTAAGCTTTCAGCTAACTAGAAGTCTTTAAGGCTCAGATTGTCTTGTATTTGATTCCATTGTGTGTCAAGACATTGATGAGAGTGACAATGAAGTGACAAGACTGGAGGACAGATGGAGTAAAGTTTCTGCACAATTTGACTGGAGGTGAAGAGAAGAAGACGCAGACAGAAGGAGCTATTATAACAGAACATATAAAACGATGAGATCCATGATCAAATGTTACATGTTTGCGTTAATGCCCACTAAACGAAATCAATTGATCAGCTTCTGTTAGTGAGTGTGTGTGTGTGTGTGTGTGTGTGTATCCATCCTCAAACCATCACCCTTTAAAAGCCAGACCATAATAATGAGACAGCCCTTTGTACAGACAAAAGAGGAGCACCAAAAAAAAAAAACAATGTGTACTGAGTCATAAACAATTGGTGGCAAATAACAGCAATTTCACAGCTAATTCGTAGATTTCACGTGTGGATGCCTCCATCACCTCCCTCCATTTAATGCTGTGAATAGAGACACACGCTGACATTACAGCCACCAGATGAGATACAGCATGTGTGGGTGGAGGTCTTGTAGGTCTAATGATTTAAGTCTAGTTTGAGTGTCAGACCTGCTGCTGGGAACAGACATGTGCAGAAACACACACAACAGTCTGTTGTTACTACAGGTGTCAAAATGACTCAGAGCTGATTGTTAATTAACATAAAATATACACTAATTGATTCTTTAGGTTGTCGGTTTATCCAGAGTGCATAATCATATTACAATATAACACACAGCTCATATGAAATCATGCTCAAAAACTTCTGGGCGTCTTCATTTTGCATCCCAGACTCATAGAAGGAACATAAAAAGGTTTAAATTGACAATATGGATTTTTTTTCTGTCTGTCTGTGAAGAGACACTTCAGCTCTTCTTTCTACTCATACTCATCGCACATGGATTTGAGTCCTAACCCAGAACATTTTGAGTAGAGGTGGAGGACTTGAGTGAATAAGATTTTACTTCAGTACACGCTGAAAGGTGCTGCAGAAGATGACAAAAGAAAACCCTCCACACTGCCTTTGTTGGTGGGTTTCATTCTGCTGTCGGCCTCTGGTGATGTGTGGAGGGAAACTCCAAAACAAGGGGCTACATTACATTATATTTAGGGCTATCAATCAATTAGAATATGAATTAATCGCATGATCATCCATAGATAATCATGATTAATCGCAAATTAATCTCACTTTAAAGGGAGATTTGTTAATGTAATACTCTTATCAACATGGGAGTGGGCAAATATGCTGCTTTATGCAAATATATGTATATATTTATTATTGGAAATCAATTAACAACACAAAACAATGACAGATACTGTCCAGAAACCCTCACAGGTACTGCATTTAGCATAAAACAATATGCTCAAATCATAATATGGCAAACTGCAGCCCAATAGGCAACAACAGCTGTCAGTGTGTCAGTGTGCTGACTTGACTCTGACTTGCCCCAAACTGCATGCGATTATCATAAAGTGGGCATGTCTGTAAAGGGGAGACTCGTGGGTACCCAGAGAACCCGTTTTCATTCACATATCTTGAGGTCAGAGGTCAAGGGACCCCTTTGAAAATGGCCATTACAGTTTTTCCTCGCCAAAATTTAGCATAAGCTTGGAGCGTTATTTAGCCTCCTTCCGGACAAGCGAGTATGACATGGTTGGTACCAATATTTCTTTTAGGTTTTCTAGTTCCATATGATGCCATCTTCACCCTAGCTTTAAAACTGAGCCAGTTACAACTTAAAAAACGCAATCTGGAGTTTCTGCAGAGTAGATTAAGAAGAAGAGTGGGCCCTGGGTCGCACCCTGTGGAACCCCTTTTACCAGCCAGCGTGGTACAGACATAAGTTAGCCGGTTGCCAGCTGTAGCGTCATACCTAGTGACGTGTGAGTGGTATCAATCTTCTCATCTAACTCTTGGCAAGAAAGCGATTAAGTGTCGAACTTTTCCTTTAACCCTCATCTCACACGGGTAGAGTAGGGTACATTTTGCGCATGGCACTTTACAGGATTACCATTGAATTCTCATATTTTTAACACCTGTTGCTTTATTGCAGCTTCAAAAAGATAACTCTTAAACATGACGGAAAATGAACCCATATCTACTCAGCGCCTTTGATTTCTCTGCCAGTCCCATTTCGGTCTCATTACGTCTTCTCGACGAGTATTTTCACATGAATTCGTCTTAATCTAACATACTTTGTTACAGCCCCTAACAAACACACCTACCTTAAAGAAAGTGTGTTATGTGCTTAAGCAATCTAACCTCAAGCAGTTGAAGATGAAGGAAGTCTAAATTGGTGGTGACGAGGTTGTAAAGGACTTGGTTACACCTTGAATTACACCTCCCACCTCTCTATATATTTTAGAATCTATACTAAGTAATACACCATAAACATGAAATTAAAGGTAGCACACAATGCATATTTATAGTTGAAGTTTTTAGTGGCGTTTGATGAAATAAGTGGTAAAACATGAAGACTTTGGTCGTTCTGCTCGGTTTTAAAGTGATTGAATGAGTCATTGCAATTTAGCTGTTGAAAAAAAAACATCTGGAGGACGGTAAAAGAGGTCTGTGCAGCCACAATGTAAACGCACCGCCACTTTTCACCATCTACTTTTCTTCTTCTTCTTCTTCTTCCCCAGATTTCACCTCTTTGACAGCCTTGCCCTAGATATTTCTCCATCCTTGTCAGACACACTAGCAGGTCTCATCGGCTGCCAGCTGTGGAGGATGAGGACGCGGAGATCAGCGCAGACGAGAAGTGAAAAGGATGAAGAGGATCCAATCGATCCAAAACCTCCATCCTAATCATGTTGACGTCCTCGGATGGTGCAGACGGCAGCCCTGGAGCAACTTCGGGGAAGACATTAAATCTAAAAATTGTTCTTTTTTTTTTTTTTACCATTTCCCTAAGTGTCATTAACAACACAACTGGTAGTTTAGTTTTAGCCGCATATGCGAGCACTGGTTGATGCTTTAAACTCTGAAATATCCCTTTGATTGTATCTCATCAGCTTCAGATAAACTCTTCAGGTGCGTTTGATTTGTCAGATCTTTAAAGGCCCCATCACAAATACTCTACTGCCTCCCTGTGGCTGATGCATGAAGTGCAGCTGCAAATAACCTGAAAAAAAAAAATCACATTATTTCAGGTTTTTATATTTCCATTTCTGGCTTTTATTTTCAAGCAAATGTACAGTTGTTTTTGCCATCGATTGCTACAGAAAGGTTGGCAAAAATCCACAAGTAAATCTCGATATGACTCTGTTAAAAACTGTATATAAAAAGACCCCAAAAACTGTACATCAATTAACATAACTACATTTATATATTGTATATATATATACTGCATCTGAGTGTACAGCGATTTATAGATACTGTTGGTTAATGAGAAATGTAACACTATACAATAATAAAAGAGAAAGATGACATTCTGTTCGAAGGCTGTCAGTTTAGGTTGTCTTGAAAGATCGGGACAGTAATAGGACGAGAGCGATCGGTACAGTAAATCCACCGTTAAATGGCTTTGAAAGTTTCTACAGCAGAGTGTCAATCAGACCAGACGGTTCAGTGTAAGGGTGTATCTAATCTCTTGTTTTAAGCATTAAAGCTGCATACATACATATCCAGTGTTGTTTTGTCAGTTTGGTTGTTTGAATACTTTTCTACATAAATAAGACACACATCAAATACTGTCTCCAGAGCGTAAAAAAAGGTAAAGTGATCTCTAACATACATACAAAAAAACACCACAGTAGCTAACTATTCTCCAACAGACAAAGAAACAGGAAGTACCTGACTATCTCTTGGACAGATGACATCACACAGAGAAGAGAGAGCTATGGCAATAATTATCTGAACCTCAGAAATGCCAAAATTCAGTTAGACTTCAATCATAAAGAATAAAGGCCTTGTGTGTTTGTGGTCCAAATTATAGTTATTAGAAGTGATTCTCCCACAAGAAAGGATTTGGATTTGTTTGTGGATAGAAAGAGAGAAACTTTCATTTCCAATAACGGATTTTTCAATTGTGACGGAGGGACTTTTGAATGCAAAACTAGGACAACTGTAATACTTATTCACTACCACATGGCCAGTGCTCTGAGGCCACTTTTGTTGCAGTGGGTCATTTACATGCAAGGCAATATTTCAACCTGAGGTATCCATGCAGATAGTTTTGGTTTTATTTGGTTGTGAGATATCAGTAATCCACATTGGGACTGCTTCTTCAGCCCGTTCTCATTCCTAGGCCGTCAAATACCGATGCTCGGTATGAGACGCACCAAGCTTTCCATTAACTACAACGTAAACCGCTCTGCGTCAATGTTAAATGCTCAGGGAAAGTGTGCTGGGTGTGTGATGATGTAGCTTTAAGAGTCAAAAGACACACCGGTCGGGTGGGTCCAACAAATACAGGGCTTTCATCCGGGAGACCGCTGTTCATGTCCCGTGCATCACGTCATTTTCACTGTACAAACTTAGTTTTAAGCCCAACCAGGTTGTTTTTTCTTAAACCTAACTATAGTGGTTTTATCGCCTAATCCTAAACAAGTGTTTTTGTTTACTTCACAACATTAAGTGTTTACTGCAACCGAAAAGTGACGCAGAGGGGTCTGAAGTATATGACGAGTTGGGATCTGACTTCTTTAGTAGAAAATAGTTCCAATCTTCACGGTCGGATGCCACTTAAGTTGTTTTTTTATGCGTTTGTCATTTGGTTGAAGTGACCCTTTAATATGCAAATGAAGCTGGATTTTACCACAGAATAGGATAATGTGAGAACCCCTTTGCTTTACCGTAATTTGATATAAATATTGAAATAAAAAAACAGAATTCTGAGAAGTCAGATGTTAAATAAAATGGAAACAACAGAATATATACATATTAAAAAAAATCCCAGTTTGTAACATTGATCAATCGAACAGAGCTCTTCAAGTTTTCTATCTCATTCAAATAAGACAACATCAGACTGATATCTTTCCAGTGTGCTCCGACCACTGAGTGAGACCGTCACTCAATTTTACACATAATAGAAAAGAATAAAAATAACATTTCAGACACAGATTCTGTCCTCTTGGACATATATAAAACATTTGGATTAAAAAACAGATATTAAACGTAACTCACTGAATGTTTTGGTGCAAGAAGTAACTCATTTGTTCATTGATCGCGTATCACTTGTAATATTTCAGTGCTGTGTTTGTTCCGATTAAGTCTCCTTGGACAGTATAACCTGTGTAAAACTGATTTTTACATAAACATTTCACTCACGTACCCATTCTCTCAGTCGCTCCTCAGTCATGCATCCACACATCCATCATCTGTACGATCCAAATGCCTATTATTAGTTTACCGTAAAGCAAGCGAAGACAGAGACAGAGAAGCTAACCACAAGGCACCTACTGTAAAGCAGCTAAAAGTCGATCTAGCAGCGACAAGGCTTTGGTTCAGAGAAGTACTATTAAAAGTAGAGTAGAAAAAAAACATTGTTTCTACTCAGTGGACAGATGGACAGATGGATGGCCGAGAAGATGCAGAAGAGGACGCACGAGAGGGGATGATCAGACGGGTGGAGGCGGCTCTCACAGAGGTAGCAAAACTTCCACAGCGGCATCACTTCACCACAGAATGAGAGGAAGACAGGAAGAGAGAGAGAGACACACAGCTAGAGAGAAAGACAGACAGGATAAATGATGAAGCAGGAAAGTGTGAGACAGAAGTCAAAGACTGCAGTGTAAAGGGGTAGAGAATATCATTACAAATAAATGAATGAATGTCTGATACTCTTTTGGGTGCATAAAGTTTCTATCAGAGGAGTTCATATCTCTAGAAATAGTTTGACATTTGGGGAAATTTACATTGTTTTGCAAGTCACAAGTAAGCCTCAAGTCTTTGCACTCAAGTCCCAAATCAAAACTGACAAGTCCCAAGTCCTGAACTTTGAGTTTTGAGTCCTAAACAAGTCATAATACGCTCTTCACCAAATGTAACGCCATTTACGTCTCCATCTGTAATTTTCGATTTGCATGTTTTGCAGACTGAAATTATTTTTTTGCTTACCGCAGACATATAGTTTTTGTACGCGACAGAAATTATCTTTGGTATAATTTTGTTTTTCCAACTGGCGCTCAGTAACGTAACGTTAGTTCTTCATGGTTCTCTGCTGCAACTTCATTGGATGTTGTCAGATTGGTTCAAATAATATGGATCTGGTGCATCAAGTGTTTTCAAGTCGAAAGGGTCAAGTCCAAGTCGAGTCTAAAGTCATCAAATCCGTGACTGGAGTCCACACTTCTGATGTCAAATGATCAAATCTCATAAAAGCTGTGCATGTGTTTAAGGCTTCAAGTAGTTTGGGGCACTTCATAGAATCCTTTTGTTGTGTTACGATTATCTCAATAAGGACACGTTTCTCTGTTCATTTTTAAGGTGCTTTGAGGAAAGTGAATGCAAGTAAGGTAAAATACAGCAGTATGTAATTAAAAAAAAAATCAAAGCTCTCAAAGCTCGACAACTGACATGCGCCCCGTGTTTTAAACATCACATTTAGAGAGCGATCATATTTTTTTAATTTCCTTAAAGATTTCCACTTAATTTCATATTGTTTTCAGCTGGCTACTTTCATTTTAAGTGTTTACATATAACCTGTGGATCACACACTTTATCTAGTTGTCATATTGTCTTTCTGTTTCTTTGGTAAAATGTCTCTGAGAATAATAATAATGTGGTATTTACAAGGTGACATTAAGGCATTGAGAAACAGCTGGGAAGCCGTCATAGAGCCATTTATACTATTTCTAAGCCATAAAAACTTTGTTTATAGCATTATAGATACACATGAGAAGAAGAAGGTCTACAGTTAAAGTGCTTTAAAGACAATAAGACAGAACCTGCAGAGATGAATGCAACACACACTGACACAGCTGCTAGCAGCACACAGACACACACATATCTGTTCCACCAGTTACTCTCTAGACTACCTACATGAGAAAGCTTTAAGTGTTGGATGAGCAGCTAAAGTCGGTCTTTCTTTCTTTAAGACGTAATATTAAAACAGAAAAAAAGACCGCCTCAGATCCACGTCTCCAACACTCTACCGCTCCACTACACCCCTCCTTACAGTGCTGTAGAGAGTCCTAAGGAGTATTTCGGGATAATAGATTTGCACACAGGCAACACCAGTTAGTCCTAAAAAGAGGCAGAACAGACAGACAGAGAGAGAAAGATGGTAGGAATGAAGAAAAGAAAATGTTTGGTCAGAGAAAGCTCCAGCTGGCTAAAGCACTGTTACTGTCTTCATCATCAGCAGCAGCAGCAGCAGCACGATCACGACACATCATTTAAAAAGTCCTATAAAGTACACTCCGGCTGCCAGCTCTCAAAGGCAGGCAGACGTAAAGGGCCAGTGCACATCTTTTCAGAGATTTGAGAGTTTGTTGTGACATCGGTACGCTGAGCCCTTTGCACGCCGCCGCGGCGGCGAGCGAGGCCCTGTGGATGGAGTCCTTTCCAGAGCCGTCCCATCGTGCTTTTGTGCCACACTTGGCTGCTGACTTGTTGTGAAGGTCACTTTCATTGTGATCCCTTATAGATGGATTATCTGCTATTAGTAGTTTGACTCCAGTGACATAAATAAATGAGTTACCTTCGGGTAACTCTACTTTCTGGTCAGCTCCTGGACCAACTTATTAAATTAGTCCATCGTACAGCTTCTAATGTATCTGATATCAGAATGTAAGACTAGAAATAAATTAGACTGAGGTCTCTGGCCCCGCCCCGCTGTAGGCGTATCCCTGCTTTGAGTGGCGGTAGCCGTCGGCGAATCGGAGGAGGGGGGTGAAGGTGCGGTAGTCTGGCGCTCTTTGCCAGCGCGTGAACATGGTTTTCTTGCTAAAGGGTTCAGACCTTCGAGGGGCGTTCCTTTGGTTGCCCGAGCCTCGCCGGTGGCGGACAGCCTTGGGCGGGGCGTGGAGAGACGCCAGGGGGGTGAACTCGGACAGCTGGCCCTTGTAGAGTTTATCAGCGTTCTGTGTGAGTGTAAACAGAGAAGACAACACGTTTAGTGTACTGTAGAGGGATCTCAGAGAGCAGGTGGAGGAGATACATGGAGGAGACATTGTTATCTCAGCTGGCCAGAAATCAAACTACGGATACATATGGGTGTGTACAAGGCTTCTAGTTTTTCATGGTTTGGGCTCGTCCTCAGTTCCAATGAATGGAAATCTTAGTGCTACAGTATAAACTGATATCTTAAGCAATATATTATGTTTCCAACTTCCAAGAGCTTTCCCCAAATTAAGGGGTAACTTCGTTATTTTTCAACATGGACCCTATTATCCCATGTTTTTGCATCTAAGTGACTCACTAAACGAGCTGTGAGGGCAAGTGAGCAGCATCGATGTAATGTTACGTTCACTAAAAGTGCTTGTTTTTAAGCACTTTGAGTAGACGTAAATGATGGTGTCAGCTTGCCCCAATAGCACCATATTGCAGCCTGTGAGCAGCTGCCGTTTACAGCGCTCTCCCTCAATACTGGACCAACTTCAGAAATTGTTGTCCCTGTTAGTCGGTTAGACACAAACACATGGGAAAATAGGGTCCAGGTTGATAAAAATCAAAGTTACGAAACTACAAAATAATCATCATCAGTACCCAGTTTCTTTCACGGGTAACGGGGCTGACTCTTGTTACACTACAGCACATATTTGGGAGTAGAGATTAAAGCATGAGCTTCATCTAAAGGGACAAACGCCAAATGAGCTACTGCAAAAAAAAAACAAGATGCTTTCCTCTGTCAGTAACCTGAGCCTGGAGACAATTCAATTATTTACGTAATTTAATTAATAGCAATGCAAAGGCAATGCAGAAAGTATTGCATTGCCTTTAATCTAATTGGCCAGCTGGGATGAGAATATCCCGTCCATCCTGTTCAGAAAACAAGCGATGCAACCCAAGCAAATGAAGTGCATACATGAATATCTAAATAAACACTGTAACGCTATACAACACCATAAAAAGAAGCAAACCATGCAAATGGGATACATAACAGACTAATAAACATGCATGAAGGTTCAGTCCCACTCTGGCTCTGCAGCGAGGCTGAAATACGTCGCTAGAGGGCGCCAGAGCTCCACGTGAAGAATCACCCAAATACCCAAATACTGTACCTGGAGGATTTTTGGCACTTTAAAAAACCCTCATAAAAGACACTCACACACTCGACCCACGTGTTAGTCAGGTACAACTTACCACACACCACGGCAAAGTAAACCCCATCACTGCAGGCAGGTTGTTAACATCACCCACCGTTACCAACCATAACACACACTGTGTGCTTTACCGTGCTGAAGCCCTCTAGGCTTCTGTGACAGCTATTCCATCTAGTAAGGAGTCAGAGCTCTGGTAGGTCAGGACTTGCTCAGACCTTCTATTATCTTTCACACGCTGTGGACACATACATTCAAAGACAAAACACATTAAGCGTCTACCGCAGACACGTTAAAAACACATGAAGGCACACATCACACTTCACATTTACACTACAGGGTGAATCCAGATGTTGATGCACTGACATGCAATCAGACTTCATGCAAAACAGAGGCAGGGAGAAAGTAACAGGATACAAAAATAAAGAGAAAAGAGGGATACGACACAAGTTAGAGACAGGAGGAAAGGCAGAGGGTCACCTCTAGGAGGGCTGGGTTAGAAACTCATTCTGCTGGAAGTCTGAGACAGCATAAAGATGGTGGAGGGCTCAGAGGCAAGGCACCGACGCTTAGTTTGCTACGGAGGAGAACCAGAGGGAGGAAGAGGAGGAGGAGAGGATGAACCAGGAGGTCAGAAGGAGGAGTGGACAGGGAGAGGGAAGAGTTAAAGCTTTGAGGATCTTGTCAAAATGATCAAATTATGCAGAAGTTCACATTTATGAGAACATGAAACATCCGTCTCAGAGGATCAGACATGGGTCGACAGGTTTCAGGAGGCTGGTTATTAATGGAGCTCCACACAACCACGGTTAGAAGGAAGGTTAAAGGGAAAGAGCGGGTTAGGACATGTAGGAAGAAATACAGAAGGTTGTTCAGGTCAAAGGTCACTGCAAACAGTTTGACAACAAGCACATTTAACATATACTACAACCCAGAAAGGTTGATGTCACTAGAGACTTTTTTGAGACTTAAAAAATTCATAAATATCTGGAGTGTTTTGAGTCTCTTTTGTGGTTTAGAAATAAAGCAGCACCGCACACAGACGGAGAGGCTTACTGACTTACATCCAACAGAGTCGGGACGTAGCCAAAGCCAGCATACATCTGCTGACCCACAGTTCATAAACAGTATTATACGTTTATATCTAGAAAGCTTTTAACAGATATTGAAAATGATTTAGCGCAAATGTTACTCAAAAATCTAAGTTGATTTATGAAACACAACAAGCAGAGGGCGCTGATCTGAACCTGAACTTGAAGGTTTGATTAGTAATTATTCCAAAAATAACTTTGACAACTATGTATTTAGGTTTACACAAAGCATTTTTATATAATCATGGATGCAATTCTAAGTGCTTTCTCAGTTGGTTGGCAGTAAATATACTATTCAGTGTGTATGTGTAGTCACCCACCTGTATGCGTTCAGTGGTGGTGGGCCACAGCGCCCTCCAGATGACCTTCTTCAGCACATCTGGCAGCAGACTGGCTGCTATTAAAAGGATGATGCTAAGCCAGGCCGGACCGCTGGACAGCATCTGCATGAACACATAGTACATCCTCTGGTAGTTGAGGAAGGGCCTGGAGGAGAGGAGAGGAGAGGAGAGAAAAGGAGAGGAGAGGAGAGGAGAGGAGACGAGAGGAGGCAGCAAAATTAAAGAAATATTTCTTTCATTAGATTTTTAGGATTCCGGTTCAACTGAAATTTTTTTCCTAAGCTTACCAGATGATTCCTCCCCACAGCAGAGAGAAGACCACAAAGAAAATCAGTGAGCCCCAGATGACAAAATGGTTGATCCAGGTCCAGTAATGAGTATCTAGAGCCAACTACAAGAGAGAGAGAGGTGAGAGATGAGAGGGGGAACCTTCGACCCGTCAAACGTCATACCTCACTTTAATGATGCCAGTGGGGCTTAATCCAGCCTCGCTCGGCTGCTCCCGTGAGTGCAGACTGAATGTGTGTGTGTGGTTACCTTGAATGTAACAGTGAAGACGAGCACAGTGAAGACCAGCGTCCCAAATGTCCAGTTTCCAAACATCTGCAGAGGCAAACAACAGATGCTGTTAGTGAAAAGATTTCTAATTTGACTGCCATTCATTTCACAAGTAAAATGCCCTCTAACTGCACCAGGCATGGTGTTAATATGGTACACAGGGATGTATTCAGTAAGGAATCAATCAATCAGACAGATGGCAGGGTGCTCAGACGGCAGCATTCAGGTGAAGAATAGACTGTCAGATGCCTGATGGGTGGGGAAGAGGTGAGATGAGGCGACTTAAATATCACCAGGAGAAGTGATGTGCATGTCAACCTGATATGACCTGACAACATTTTAAATGGGCTACGCGCACTATTTATGAGTAAATTTGAAACATAAAGACTGCCGACTGTCATTACGCTAGATCTGGAACTTTTTGTGTTGCTTTACAGCACAAAGGTGACGACATTATTGCAACTTGTAATAAAAACTTTGTTAATTTCTGGGAATGGCAGACAGTAGAAGAGCAATATACAAATCAATTTAAGGGAAAGGTGGTCTTAATTATTAATAACATAGCTCACAATACTATTAACATAAAACAGATCTTATTGCTCGCAGTCCTCTTTACGGTAATTGTACCGAGGTGTTTTCCAATAATAACCCTGAGAGAATGACAGTAAGATCACGACGGCCATCGGATCAAAGGCGAGTCCTAAACGTTATTACACTACTTTGACCCTGCTTAACTAAAGAAGCATTCATTTAAATGACATTTTATTTTTTGCTCTTGTTTCCTTAAATGTGCTTCATCCATGGGAAAGAATTAGAGATGTGATATATGAATAAATTAAGTTAAGAAAAGGACATAAAGACAAGCATGAAAAGATAGAATTAAGCCTTTCCAATGCCATCTAAATATGTAATGGTGACGCGAAAGTGACAAATGAAATGATGACAGTAATGAGTCATAACAGACATACTTTTCAACCTCAGACTGTGGTCACATTATTAGATATCCATGTGTCAAGACAAAGAACTAAAATGTCTGCTGTTATTAAAGTAGAATGTAATGTTGAAAATGTTGTTTTTGAAAGGCTAAACGCCAACAAATATGGATTGAAACTGAATATTTTTTCGGTTTTGCTATTAATTAGCAAAAATAATCTATCTTTTTAAATAGTTAAATATCCAGACTTTTGTATAAGTTATCCAATAAGTGTGTTATTGTGATTTTAGTTGAGGTTTACATGAGGAAATCTAATTTTGACAACATCAGAGCAGACAAACCCTGGCGCACCACCTGTGATGGGTTGGGATCCACTGTTTTACAGCAATTATTTCATCATTCTGGTGTTTTGCTATGAAGTTGTTCAATTCCCTTTTCATTTTCTGTAAGATTCAGAGCATCACTACCAACTTCTTTGCTTCCCGTTCGGTCCTGATGGCGCTCCACCTCTGTTATTTCTTTACAAACAAGCCTATAAATAGTCCTGATGGCTCAGACTGTAACCGCACATGTGACAATACTCTTCTGATCTAAAAGGAGCTCCATCAACTGACGGAGAATTAGGTTAGAAAGATGGCTAAATGTATCAAATGTCCTGTAATGGGAGTAGGAGTGCCATTATTTATATTCATTTATCCCCTGCTTTCAACTGAAGCTGTAACACACACACACAATGCACACACACACACACATACACAAGGACACATGAGCGTGGGTCACTACACAGAAGCCTACAGTTGATGTTTCTACAGTGAGCACTAATGGCGAGACATGAGATGAGCGGTGGATGGATGATGGGTGGTTTGGTATCAGGTTGTGTGACGGGACCGAACAGGAGACTAGAGGGAGAGATGCCAGAGAGACAGGGACAGGCTTACCATCTGTGTGTTGGTTGTCATTAGCTGGGAGGAGGAAAGAGAAGCAAAAAAGAAACAGCAACACAAAGGTAAGAGGAGAGGAAGAAGAAGAGGAGAAGGCCAGAAGAAGAAAATCATAAGAAAATAAACAACAGTTTTGTGGCTGGAGAAGAATAAAAAGTCAATGCATAAAAAAAGTGAAATCAAGCAACTCAGAGCAGGTTACTGGGAGAGTAACGCTGCCGGAAAATGAAAGGAAACAAATAGAGAAACACAGAGGAAGATGGAAACCCGCCATGCTGTCGCGTCTTGGATGTGGATGGAGAACGTCTATCAGCTTTTAGAGTACATACGAACAAGTTTTAGTGATCTTTAACTGAAGTTATTTTTTCTACAACTAACCTACAAAGAAGACCACTTTCAGTTTTGAATTATAATTAAAATAAGAATCCAAAAATGAATCTCTCAGATGCTTCTTATTACGAAATCTACTATCAAAGCAACTCTTTCAAAAATAAAGGCTGCAGTTAAAACACATTGAACCTGGGTGATTAAAAAGGTGAGAATAAACTGAGATTCAAACCACAAAGAAAAGTATCATTGGTTTCTGTGCATTATAAACTTAAAATATCCTAGAAATATAGAGGACGGAACCTGTCAAAATCAAATAAATAAATAAATGAATGACTCCATAAATAAATAAATAAATACATAAATATCAACATCAAATATACCAAAAATAATATTAAAAATAAATGTAGGCAATAATCAATTGATAAAACGTGACATGAATTTATATTTCTGCATTAATTGGGTTTTTTTATTTATTTATCTTTAAAATAAATTTGCCTATCTATCTATGCTTCCATTTTATTTTCCCTATTTATTTTTTTAATTAACTTTTTAAAATGTATTTATTTAATTTTGTATTTATTTCAAATTTATTTTTAAATTGATTTATTCATTATTAAATTTTATGTATTCATTTATGTATGTATTTATTTCTGCATAATTTTCCCTTTCCTTTTCCCCCATAATTATATCCTCAACATTGTTTATTTCTGTATTCTCTTTTTTGACATTTCTTTATGCATTTCTTCCTCATTATACAAATTAAAATAGAAGAGTAGATAGATAGGGTAATTAATATAAAGGTAAATAAATAACAAAGCAAATTAAAACAGAAATATCAATTTATGTCACATTTTATCAATTAATTAATGCCTACATTTAAGTTTAATAATATTTTTGGTACATTTAATAGCATATATATTTATATATAGAGTCATTTATTTATTTATCTATTATTATTATCTAATTAGGTTCCATGCTCAATACAAAACGACTGAAATGAGAAGCAGCAAATTATAGGTGTGTTATGTAGAAAACTGCATCACGACAGACATGAGCCTGCAGAGAACGTGCAAATTGATAAATTATAATAATCGGATAATAAGATAGTCCTATTGAAGTATGCAGCCTACAGTTTGATATAAATTTAAAAAAACAACATTCATGGGTTTCTATTACAAACTATAAAAAATTTGAAAACTGATATCACTAAGCAGCTTGTGGATGTTACCATGAATCTTGTCCAAGGCTGAATAAAAGCAGCTGTCTCTGACACGTGGACGTTACCTGTCCGTTGCTGGTGAAAGTGGTGTTGTCAAACAGGAAGTAAGCACCGAAGAACATCACGAAGGCGTCATACACGCCCAGGATGGTCCAATATATGAAGATGCGCCACTGCAGCAAAGAGTTCTTAGCAATATCTCTGTGAGGACAAACAAACAGCATGAATGACTCATGTTGACCACATCTTATGTTGATCAATACTGCATTAGCTGCGTTTGGGAGGACATTAACCAGAAATGACTGGAAAGAGATATTTGATTCATATATATATACACACACACACACACACACACACACACACTAAATGACTGGAGACCATTTATGAGCCTTCAGAAGTCTCCTTGTTTGAGAGAGTCATACACTGAGAAAAGGAAGAATTCAGACTGAGAAGAAAAATGTGCAGTCTAGTCATGTGAAACCTCGAGTTTTCTATTTGGACTAAACTGAACCCAATCAAACCAAGTTAAAGTGGAGCTTTCTGCCCTCGGAGGCCTGATGTGAATGCACTGAGCCTCCTTTGCATGGATATGAAATCAATAGAATATGTTTATGCCTGCAGTCTATTAATCAAATTGAGTTAGTGTACTCTTTTGCTTTTGAAAATACTCAATCTTCTGCTATCACTTTGTATATAAACAATCCAATGGACAGTATTGTGACTTTCTTTTGCTTATGAGGCTGAAGTTAACACTGAGATTGTTGGGGGGACGTCTACAGGAAGTTTGCAGAATAAGAAAAAGAGCAGCAGATATCACATATAATACATTACTAGATATGGACACTGACCTATAGAGAGACGGGTCCTTCTTCAGGATGTCCATGTTAATGTGCTGCTCTATGAGACTGTAGAGCAGGATGGGCAGCGAGGTGAAGCTGATGTTGTACAGAGTCAAGTAGGCTGTATCATACAGCGGCTGGGGAGATAAGCAGCAGAGAGCATTTGAGCATTATTTGAATCCTTATAATTATCTATTTTGTGTAGTTGTGTGTGTGTACCTACTTGTTGTGAGAAGCCACAGAAGAACTGGTAGAGGAACTGGGGGAAGATGAAACAGACATTCTGGGAGAGGAAAGAAAATAAATGAGAAGAAAAGCAGGCAGCAGGTCAGGAGTAGTAGAATTGGAAACTTAATATCAGTAACTAAGCTACAGCCTCACCATAAAAACTATATACTGTATATAAACTGCTAGTCATAAAATGAGCAGACAGACTACCTTGTAGAAGAAGTATTGCACTAGTTCAGAGATGCGTATGTAGTAATAGTGTCCGTGGACGAGCAGCATCTTCTTGAGGTGTTTGAACTTTGGGATGGCGTAGTCGCTGTTCCTCACTGCCTGGCGACCCTCCTTACCCATAATGCCTGGAGCGGCAGATAAAAGATACATTTCACACATGTATTCTGGCAGTGAGTGAGCTTAGAGTGCTGACTTTTAGGTGCATGTTAACTTTGACGGGGAAGTAGCATGGTAGTTTCGTAGAGTACTAACCGATGCCAACGTGGGCCTCTAGGATCATGCTGACATCGTTGGCTCCGTCTCCGATGGCCAGCGTGATCGGGTGCTCCTCGGAGGCTTTGATCAACTTCACAATCTAGGAATACGAGAAAAGTGATGTGTAAAAAAATACAGAAATAAATAAGTTTGGGGAAATAAATAGGGGGGGAAAATCATGCATGAATAAATAAATAAATATAATTAAATTATGAATAAATACATTTAATAATAATAATAATATAAATAAATACAAATAAATAAAAAATAAATAAATGCAAAAATTAATAAATACATTTCAATGTTAATAAAAACAAATCTATAAAAAGGGAAAATTAAATAGATCACATTTTATCAATTAATGAATGCCTACATTTATTCTTAATATTATTTTGTGTACATGTAATGGCATTTTTATTTATTTCGTTATGATTTTGGCAGGTTCCGTCCTCCATTTATTTATCAGACTCCTGTGCGTCTAAAAAGAATACAGCTGCCGTCTTTGTACCTGTGCTTTCTGGAGCGGCGCCATTCGACAGCAGAGCACAGCGCTGCAGTTGCGGCAGATTTCTAGGAAGATCTCTTTGTAGTTCCCTGAGTTGGAGTCCTCCTGGGCGGGCCTCATCACCGCGGAGAGGGTGGCCCCGTCGATGATCAGACCGTAGTCCGTACAGTCACCTGATAAACTGGACAAACGGAAGACATGTCAAACAAACATTCAGCTAAAACAATACACGTCCTTCTGTTGTTACATAGAGATACACACCCAGAGAAGGTGTCCCTGGTCATGCCTCCGTGCTGCCTCAGAACGGTCCTGCTCAGGTCAAACAGGACGTCGTGAAGGCTCTGCTCCTCGGTGCGTTTGGTGGTCAGCTCCAGGATCTGGGTGTTGCGGCGAAACAGCTTGCTGGCGTAGCAGGTCGCAGCCGCCGTCTCCATCTTATCGCCGGTCAGCACCCACACCTTCATGCCTGCCTTGTGGAGAGACTCGATGGTGTCTGCCGCTTTTTCCTGGAGCCTGAAGGAAAGTAGGAAAACACAGACAAAGAAACAAGTATTCATTACGGGAAAGAGAAAAACGAGCCACACAGTACAATACTTGGATCATTTTCATTCTGCCTTTTTCTGCACAGGATGAGCTGACACGCAGTGCCCTCTGGGTTAACAATCCCTCTTAAGCCTGCACTGTAATTGCTTTAGTAGCGAGTGTGCGATCGGAGCGTTGAACTGCCTCTTGTCCTCACTCAGTTACGCTCACTCAGAAGTGGGGCAGCACTTGTCGTGGCGGCAGCACGCACAGAATAAAGAGTTTTGAAATGCAGACATTTAGATCTAAAAAGTGCAAGCGTGGTGGTTATAATAGACCAACTGGGTTTTTATAAGAGATGCTCCACCTGTCCTCCACAGCAGTGGCTCCCAGCAGTATCAAGTCTTTCTCGATGATGTCGTAGGCCTCGGCCAGCCGTTTGTCTCGGTCCTGTAGGGCCAACCTGGCCCCGTTCAGCAGGTGGCAAACCTCCTGGTATTGCTCAGGACTCAGAGGCCGGTAGGCCACACAGAGTGTCCGCAGACCCTCCTGGAAAGGGGGAGACATTCAAACTGGGTTAGACTGGGTATATCAATAGAGAAATTAACTTTATCCAATGAGCTTCTTCTCACATGTTCCATCTCAAACATGCCGTCTAAAGAAACAAGCAAAACACAGATATGTGCTTGAGTTTGGGCTCTGGATGTGAGTGTGAGGTGTGTGGGTAGGTTTCTATTTGAACCTCATCAGTACGACGCCCACATAGATCTCTCTGTTTGCACTGAAAGCTGTGATTCATCTACAGCTGCAGCAACGACAAGCGAGGTCTCACTGACCTGGTTTCCACTACAGGTTCAACTCACTATTTGGTTCATCTTTAAAACTTTGACTCTGTTACACAGCCTACGATATATAGTTCTGCATTTTGGGAGTTATTATGTAATGATTTTTTGCAGTTAATGGCTTTATTATGTGCACTTCCCCCCAACATGCCTACTTGTACTTTAGTTGGGTGCATAAAGAGAACAACATATAACAATAAAACACATCTTGTATGGCGTGAATCAACTGAAATGTGTATCAGCTGATGAGAATGAGACTACATTGGACCTTCAATGGATAAATACAGAACAGCTGTTTGATGGAAGTGGGCCATGCTCCACCGATCGACTTCCTGTGGTAACCATGGAAACCACAGTGGTGATGTACTATAACTGTGGAAACTACTGAAGTCACACAAACTCTCACAAGGTGAATCGTGTGAATAATGTTCCAATAGAAACATAGTTTGCTGATGATGTGTGTGTGCTCTCACCACTGCGTTGTGCTCCACCCGAGCTCTGACCTGATCCACCTTGCCTGATACGACCCTGGGGAAGATGGAGGAGTCTGCGCCTTTACAGAACAGATAGAGCTCACCTGCTCACACACACAGAGAGGCAAAAAGAAGTGTGTAAGAGAGAAGCCATACACATAAACCAATAACCGTGTACAAGCATATTAACAGTTTGAGGTGTATTACCAGTGCTGGACCTGACAATGACGCTCATCCTCCGTCTGACTGAGTCGAATGTCAAAACATCCAGCAGCTCAAACCTAAAAAAAAAACACACAAACAACATTGAAATTATCCTGTAGTTATATTAAAATTAAGAATGGCCCTAATCCCGATCTGAGACTGTCGATACCGAGTCCCATACTGATATTGACCTCTATTTTGATTAAGTGTGTATTTGACACATTTAAATAACAGATGTAGAAATCTAAATTTGGCAAATTTTTCACAAGCCTTTGTATCGGTGTATTTTGCCACTTTAATACAGTCTAATTTTCACTCTCATATGCAGCCAAATGCTCGCAGTGACAGGGTAGAGCTCGGCTGTCATTAAGGAGAGCAGCACTGCAACACTAGCAGGCTGTGATCATCGTCAGTCTGTGAATTTGTGGCTAAATTGTTACACAAATAGTCCGTGGTCATGTCTATAATGTTAAATCCAGCGGTACATGTCCACCAGGTTCGGCGAGGACACTAGGGGATGCGCTGATCCACTCAACTGGCCACTCACTCAGTGACAGACGTTTGCATTTGTAGGGCTAGCCCTCTGCAGTCCAGCCAAAAAAATCGATTTTATTTTATTTTAGCCGTTACTGACCCATTTAAATCTACTACAAACATCCGTAATTAAACGTTAATACAAACCTTTAAATATCCTACTCCATGAACTCAAACATGGATGATCAGCAGATTGAAAGCTGAAATCACTGAAAGCTCAGAGATACAAAGTTTTCATCATTTCTGTTCATCACTGTTCTAAATATATACTAATGT
>CAKAOI010052306.1:0-16692 GCA_916701655.1 Sebastiscus albofasciatus | reverse complement strand
AGTCTCTTTGTAGTTGCTTTGTGTCTCTTTGTAGTCGCTCTGTGTCTCTTTGTAGTCATTTTGTGTCTCTTTGTGGTTGTTTTATGTCTCTTTGTAGTAATTTTGCATCTCATAGTGATTATTTTGTGTCTCTTTGTAGTCATTTTGAGTCTCTTTGTGGTTGTTTTATGTCTCTTTGTAGTCATTTTGCATCTCATAGTGATTATTTTGAGTCTCTTTGTAGTTACTTTTTTTGTCTTTGTTGTCATTTTGCATCTCATTGTAAATTACAATGTTATTATGATGTGTTCAAATGTAATCTTGAAACTTGCATAAATCCAGTTGTTTGAAGGAGATGTTTTCACATCAATATAAAATAGATATTAGAGAGAGAATTGTGAGCTGTTTAACTTCCTAACAACTTAACACGTTTTTTTTAATGAAAGCAAATATTGAAATAATCATTTGAATTGTGTGTTTCTGTGCAAATAACCACCATAGATGTGAGAAACAGTTCATTTCAGACCCAAGCGTCAGTGCTTTGAGCAGCTTTGGTCGCGTCGTTATCGCCGTATTGTTGTGCAGTGAGGCGGGCTGAGCCTATAAATGGATCCTGGTCCTGTTGGCTCGTTCCTGCATCTGCAACATCTGGCCTCAATCTGGCTCCCTACGCCCCGCCGTCCCCCTCCGGGGAGACGCTCACCCGCTTAGGTTTCACTCCGCAACGCCTGCAAGGGCCTGCTGGGGGTAACGGGAGGCTGTGGACTGTGTGTGTGTGTGTGTGTGTGTGTGTGTGTGTGAGAGAGAGTGTGTGAGGATCAACATCGTCTGTTGAGATCATCCTCGGGACAAGCTGGAGAGAGACGTAAATATTCAAATTAAATCTTTAACTTCTGAGCTTTTTGTCCAGAAGTCTCCACAACGTGAGCAGATTGTTTTAGTCCCCACATCGTGATAAATACCGACACACACACACACACACACACACACACACACACTCTGAGTGTATTTCTGAACGGCGGCCAAGTTTTGATAGGGATACGAAGACGAGAACTGACCGACTCCCCCGCAAAGTCGACTCCCTCCCTCCTCAGTCGCCTCCTAAACTTTGTCTTCCACTCCCCTCTGCCCTCGTTCTCCCTCTCCCTCGCTTTCTTTGTGTCCGTCTGTCGTTTCTCTTTGTTTTTTTACTGTCTTTCATATGCCATCTCTTTCTATCTGTCCCCCGCTTTGTTCTCTCCCCCCTTCTCTTGCTGTATTGACGATGAGCATTGTAAGGCGTCTTGTAAAAGGTTTACAGTGTACTTAGTAATAATTCACAAAGTAAGAATCATAATTTTTCATGGGGCTTTGGCAACAGACGGTTGACTGGTCCAGCTGGATCCCAGGTGCACCTCTCGTAGCGGAGCGATACCGTGATGTAGACCTGGATTCCCCGCTGTAGTTGTTTATTTGAATACAACGCACAGAAAATACCACCTACGGAGTTGATTACCTCGCTGGCTGGACTCGCTAAGTTGTTTATGTGGAGGACAAGGTGTTGGCAGAACGGCTTGTAGCTCGCATCAGGGTGGACTTTAATAGTTTTTGGCGAACAGTTTGGATGCTTTTAGAGACAGGTGGTGCATTTAAGCAGGCGCTGTGTTCAAGGTGTTAGCGCTTCATTACTTTTGTTGAGTTAAAAACTTGTTTACTGATGTATTCGCCTTATGCTGACAATATAACATCCAACAGCCACCACTGACTGGGAGGACGACATACGGACATGTCCTGAAATCACATATGAGGACATTTGTAGTGTCTCATGGTTTTAGATCGCTACGTACACTACAACGCACATTACTATGTACACTACGCACACAATGATGTGCACTATGCTGTACATTACTATGTTCACTACGTACACTATGCTGTACATTACGACGTACATTACTACGTACTACGTAACCTTGATATAGAGCAACATAATGCGCGGGTCCTCTAGCGCCACATAGCGGACACAGGAAGAGGTGCAAAATTTCTGTCATTTCCTGTGCCACTCAATCCACGCAGGAAATAACGTCTAACTTGTGCGTGTCCTGTCCGACATTTGATTCAACCGGCGTCCCCGACATTGCGACATTGATCAGCAGGCTCATTACTATGCATTATGAGGTGCTTTTCTGATTGAATGTGGGCGTGTAGAGGGCGTGACATGAGGCTGATCCACGTGCCACATCTCCAGGTGGGCTGTGATTTATAAAGGGAACATTGCCTGCAGGTGTGCGTGGGCACGGTTTCAAAATCTGATTATTTTTTGGCGCACGCCATTTTCTGCTTTTGTGCACACGTAGACTTTCAGTACGGATCCTTGCTCCATGATCCTAAAGTGAGTTTAGTCAAGTCGAACCATGCAGTGGAAATGAGGCCAAGGTAAACACCCTCTCAACACACACTGTTCATTTTATCCCTCCTATTAGAGAGAACACAGAAACGAGAACTGAACAATATCACTGATATCTGGCATCAGGCACACACACTCACACACTCACACACACTTGCACACACACTTACACACACACACACACACACACACACACACACACACACACACACACACACACACACACACCTCGGGAAGGGAGAGCTGGGACAACCGAGGTGGCCAATGGGCACGTCGGAAACCTGAGAGCTGACCAATGAGCAAACAGGAAGCTTTTGGGGACTTTCCAAAGTTTTCAAACTTTTTTTATTTGGCTCCAGTTGCTTTTGTCAGATTCTTGGTTTATTTTATGTTGACGTATGTGTGTGTGTGTGTGTGTGTGTGTGTGTGTGTGTTCTCATCTCCGAGGCGTTTACATGCCTGTGCGTGTGTGAAAGTGTTTTTGAGTGTGTAGATTCATGTCAGGGTCTAAGTATGGGCCAAAAATATGTGGACACCAACCCCATCGCCACGTGAAAACGTTGATATTGATTTATTCCTGCGTTGGTACTGAATGTCAGCACTGCATGAAGATCGTCCAATATGGACATGCTGTACGTAGCGTCTATGGAGACTGCCGTAATATAGAGCCTTGGATGCATCATGGAGGGAACACAACTTAGTATTTCATGGTGTCTAATTCGCATTACTAATCAGCTTCATGCCAATATCCTCGTCTTGCTTGGATTTGATACAGCTTCATTTTGATCTTGACCTGAGAGATGTAGATATACTCCGGGCTTTTGATGTTACACACAATGTTGTGTTATCTTTGAGATCCCTTTAGTTCTGAGACGTGAAGCCAATGCTGAAGCGCCTTAAACTCCGCGTTAACAGCCAGCAGGGGGCGACTCCTCTGGCTGCTAAAAGAAGTCTGATTGTGTAGAAGTCTATGAGAAAATGAGCTACTACTCACCTGATTTATTACCTCAGTAATCATTGTAAACATGATTTTATGGTCTCAATCGTTAGTTTCAAGTCTTCTTCAATACAAACACGATGTTGTTGAAGCGGCATAGCGCCATCTCCTGGAAGCTCAAGTCTGTTCAGTTTGTTTGGTTCGATGTCACGAGAGCTGACGGAAATTCATGCGGTCTCTTTTTTTGGTAGTGATACTGTGATAGTGAAGCTAAAAAAACTAGGGCTGTCAAAGTTGAAGCGATAATAATGTGTTTTAACGCCCCTAATTTCTTTAAACCATTAATTTAAATGTGATTTTTAGGTTGTAGTGTTGTCAGTTTTAAGGCTAGAGTGAACGTTTAGTCGTCTCATTTAGCCACTTGTAAGCAACCGCCTTTTTTAAGACACGGAAACGCTTCAAAATTCCCCAGCGGGATATTTATTGATATATTTTATGTTGTATAACAAAACGTTCACAAAAGACCTTATTTCAGAAATCTAACTAAAAACTAGAGCTGTCAAAGTTAACATGATAATAACGCGTTAACGCAAATTCATTTTAACGCCACTAATTTCTTTAACGCATTAACGCAATCGATATTTAGGAGGTTGTAGCGGACTCAGTTTTAAAGCTAGAGTGAAGATTCTGGCATTATGTAAGACTAGAAAACCTGATGAATCCATCGGTACCAACCAGGTCAGACTAGCTTGTTGCAAAGGAGGTTAAATAACGCTCTAAACTTGCGCTACATTTTGACGAGGAAAAACTGTCATGGTCATTTTCAAAGGGGTCCCTTGACCACCCAAATGTGTTTCTGAAAACATTTTGTGCGAGAGATACGCCATGAAGTTGCTGAATCTGTCTTTATTCTGCATCGGCAATGGTTAGTTTAAAAGTTTCTAGGGATGCGGCGAGTCACGTCGATAAAAGTAGCCTAGATCTCGACTTAAAGCAAATGAGGAGCGGCCAACGTGACGCCCCATCTCTCGAATCGCGCCGCCACGCTACCAGAATGCATCGCTGCACGGCTGCTTACATAGACATGAATGG
This sequence comes from Sebastiscus albofasciatus, assembly GCA_916701655.1. NCBI lineage: Eukaryota > Metazoa > Chordata > Actinopteri > Perciformes > Sebastidae > Sebastiscus > Sebastiscus albofasciatus. Next base: position 12,301 of record CAKAOI010052306.1, on the reverse strand, counting down.
AAAGCGTGGGAAGGACGGAGGCTGTGGACACGTACGCAACACAATTCTACTCTGTTTTGAGTCTTGTTTCTTAAAGGATATCATTTTTATTGCCAGCTGTAGTTTACTGTAATACCCCTGGTGTCCACATACTTTTGGCCGTGTGTGTGGTTTTGTATCCGTGCCTTCGTCTGTGTGAAACATGCAGAATGTGTCCTTGTTCAGTTTGAGGCCCACATTGTGGTTTTCTCTTCCTCCCTACCAATCTTTCTCTGTCCTCCCTCCCTCCCTCCACCTCTTTCCAAATTGCCTTACACTCCCTTCTCTCTCTCTCTCTCTCTCTCTCTCTGCCTGTCAGGAAGAAGTGAACAATATGACCTTTAGTCGCAGCGATAACATTCTCCCTCATGAATTCCCCGCCGCTCCGGCTTTCCTTTCACATTCTCACCGGTTTGTTTTCGCTCCCGGCGCCTCTGTTTTTCTTAGAAATGATCACTGTGTGATTAACGAGCAGCACCGGGGGAGGGGGGGCGGGATGAAGTCGGGTCTACACGGGGTCCCAGACATACATGCACTATATGTTCACACTGCAGCTGAGAGTGACTCATCACTGTTTGTGTCACAGTCATACCTGATGCATGTTTTTACTCCCATGTGAGTCTGCAGATGAGCCCCAGAAGGACGGACGGATTATCCTCACTATGCTATATATCCTGTCATTCTCAAATCAGCTTTCTAAGTACAGTGGACACAGCTCCCAGCATTAATTATGTATGTGCTCCAGAAGCCAAACAGTACTGTGGTAGAGCTTAATAGACTTTATTTAGCAGAAATGCAACATATATATGAGCACACTTTCAATTGAAAGCTTTTGGAGAAGAAGCGTGACGGGGACTTTATGTCTGGCTTTAGTTACTTACATCCTGCAGGTACTATTTAACGACAACCGCTTCGGTGCAAACACCTCGTAAATGGTTTGTGGTCGTGAGATGTTTTAAAGAGGACCTATTATATTTTCAGATGCATCCATGTATTTGGGGTTTCTAGTAGAACATGTTTACGTGATTTAATGTTAAAATAAAACGCTTTATTTTTCTCATAGCGGCTGTGCTTCAGCACCTCTTTTCACCGTCTGCCTGAAACGCTCTGTTTGAGCTCCCGAAAAGCCCAGTCTGCTCTGATTGGCCAACCAAACCAAACTCTTTGGACTCCAGCTCCACTCTAAACTAGCTTTGTTTGAGGGCGTGCCAAACTAGCCGCTAGGCAGGTATTATGCAAATGTGTTACTTGGTTACATCACCACGTTACGGAAGAAAAGGCGGGACTTAAAGTAACACATGTGCATAATACCTGCCTAGCGGCTAGTTTGGCACGCCCTCAAACTAAGCTAGTTAGAGCGGAGCTGGAGCGCAGTAGTTTTGTTGCATAAACCTAAAGAAGTTGTAGTTTTGTTGCCTAAACCTAAAGAAGTTGTAGTTTTGTTGCATAAACCTAAAGAAGTTGTAGTTTTGTTGCCTAAACCTAAAGAAGTTGTAGTTTTGTTGCATAAACCTAAAGAAGTTGTAGTTTTGTTGCATAAACCTAAAGAAGTTGTAGTTTTGTTGCATAAACCTAAAGAAGTTGTAGTTTTGTTGCCTAAACTAATGAAGTCGTAGTTTTGTTGCATAAGCCTAAATAAGTTGTAGTTTTGTTGCATAAACCTAAAGAAGTTGTAGTTTTGTTGCATAAACCTAAAGAAGTTGTAGTTTTGTTGCATAAACCTAAAGAAGTTGTAGTTTTGTTGCCTCAAACTAATGAAGTTGTAGTTTTGTTGCATAAACCTAAAGAAGTTGTAGTTTTATTGCATAAACCTAAAGAAGTTGTAGTTTTGTTGCCTCAAACTAATGAAGTCGTAGTTTTGTTGCATAAACCTAAAGAAGTTGTAGTTTTATTGCATAAACCTAAAGAAGTTGTAGTTTTGTTGCCTCAAACTAATGAAGTTGTAGTTTTGTTGCATAAACCTAAAGAAGTTGTAGTTTTATTGCCTAAACCTTAAGAAGTTTTAGTCTTGTTGCCTAAACCTAAAGCAGTTGTAGTTTTGTTGCCTAAATCTAAAGAAGTTGTAGTTCAAAAGTGTTTTTTGAACATTAAATCATGTAAAAATGTTCTCATAGAAACCCAAAATATAAGGATGCACCTGAAAATTAGCATATCAGGTCCTCTTTAACATACTCACAATCGTAGGTGCTTGGATGTACTGAGTTGGGACACAGCTCGTGCGTTGAACGTGATCTCCTTGAACGCACCCTTTAAGAATGAACCGGTGCACTGGTGGATTATGGGATACCGAGGCCTGCAAAGGATAAACCAGGTGTTTCCTCTAAATTTGCATGTCTCAGACGTCTTTGAGACGTGACCCGTTGACCTGTTATGACTTATTCCATCTTGAATTGTGGTTCAAGTGCATGCTGGGATGCCGTGAGTCAACTCGCACTCAGTTTGGCAGGAGGCAGGCTGTTGCTTCACTGATCCACCACCCACACACCACACACATTTTCAGGGTAATGAAGTCCTGATGGGCAATCGTACACTAATCAAGTGTGATAGATGTGAGGAGGCGGACACTGAGCGTGCCCGGTGGCGCTCCAGATGCAGGGCTGACGATGCAGGTTTGGCCACTAATGGCAAACAAACAGACCCGTCTGTCAGGAGGAGCGTGTTCCTGCTCACCTCCCTGATCACATGACCTCACAGGCATGTTGCATTCTGTCACGCAACTATCTGACGGGTTTGGTTTCTGTTTCTGTGCAGGCTTTGACTTGAAGGACGAGCTCAAGACGGACAGAAACAGAAAAGCCAAGTCTTTGATATCCAGCGAGGAGGCCAGGGAGCCGAGCCGAACCAGCTCTTCAGACAGATGGAGAAAGTTTGGAGTAAAATCTTCTGCACTGCGAGTGTTTTATGACCCTCCAATATATATCGCAGGGCGTCAGATTGCAGGCGTAAATCAAAAGCAAAAGGCTTTTGTCCAGGGATTAAAATAAACTATTGAAGTAAATCCATCACAGAAAAACCGTTAAATGTTATGATGTTCATATATCTTTGAGATAAAATGAGAAGAAAGGGAATAAAAGACACGATTCATGTGATAAATAATACATTTACACTCATTTATAACAGCTGATGTTCTGATTGGAGGCTGGTGTTCAGGAGCAGGATCTGGCGCCATCTCCTGTGTCAGGCTTTTATTCTGAAATTACCCATAAAAAAAACAAAATAATCAATGACACCTGTAATTTATAACTGTGCATGCATTTAAAGGGATTACTGTGTTATTAATAACTATAATAATTTAATTAATAATCATTGTGTTTTATTTATATTTAACAGCTATGATAACAAATAATTATAAATATGAACATAATAAACTTACTTTAATAAATAATAACTGTTTTAAATGGAATTTTCTATAGTTGTAATAATGATTAAGTTAGTAATTTATCCTTTAAACTACAACTTAATAATTGAAAACTTAATAATATAATATCTAATTTTAGAAGCATTAGTGTTATTAATACCATGGAAATTAATAACTTATTGAACTATAATAATTGGATAACTAATCAATGTGTTTTATTTAATTTTAACAGCTATGATAAAAAATGTTTATAAATATAAACACAATAAATACATTAATAAATAATAACTGTTTTAAATGCAATTTGCTATATTTGGAATAATTAATAAGTATATTTAACCTTTGGGAATTAATAACTTAGTAAACTATAATAATTGAATAACTAATTATGATGTTTAATTTATTTTTAATAACTATAATAACAAATTAGAAATATGAACATAAACTATAATTTAATAAATAATACCTGTTTTAAATGCAATTTACTATATTTGTAATATTTCTAATAATACGTTTATATATAATTAACCTTTAAATTACAACTTAATAATTAATAACTATAATTGTAAGGGATTACTGTATTTTTTAATTCCTATAATGATCAACCATAATAAGCAACTTAAATAAGATTTAGTGACTAATAATAAGAAATACAATATTATATAACTAATAACAGTACTGTATTTGAATACCTATTATAACTAATTATAAATAGTAACATAATAAATTATAATTTAATAACAAATAAGGAGTTACCTATATTATTATTTATTATTTATGTAATACTTATTATTTAAATTAAATTAATATTATATATAAAGTAGGCTATAAATAGCATAATAAACTATAATACAAAATAACTATATTTTGGAGAGATCTGTAATAATATATCTGTAATAACTAATAATGTAATAATATATGTCATAACTTATAAGTAAAATTAATGATTTAATAAACTATACTGGTTATTAGTTTTTCACAAAATACACTTACAGACTGTTTATTAGTGACTGTTTATTATCTTCACTTTATTTCCTTGAAAAGAAACAAAAACATCTCAATATGTGCCATTATAATCTGCTTTTTTCCATAAATAAATCACAAAATAGTAAATTGTGAACATTTTACATCGTGTACAGATTCAGTAGCCGACCCCTTAGACACCGTTACATCAGTTATCTATTATTAACTATTAATTATACACATGAAGAGGAATTTAGTTTCCGTGATCACAAGTTCAAACCCGCCAAACAACCACATCTGGAGCCACTCTGGAGGTCAGCCGGTGACCCGAGTGAACTCTCAGGTTGAACGTCGTCGTCACATCGTAAACACGCCGACCTCGACAGGAAGTCAACGAGCTCCACCGGCGGCAGAAAACACAACAACACAGAGAGAGAAGCAGCAGGACGGAGCGCTCACACCCAACACAACAATAGTCTCCTCTGTTACTCACACTTTATAATAACATCCTTCAGAAAGAGTTATTTTACTGTTCATAAACAATGACATTCTAATTAATAAAGTTTCATTTACTGTTATTATGAAATAATAAGAGACGATAACAATTACATTCTGATTACATTAGTAAAGTATTGATTGTAACATTTTATATACTATATTAAGTATTCATTAATAATTACCAAATGATTTTATTAATATATAATGATATTATTATTATATTTAAGATATTATTTATATTTATTATTAATATATTTTATTATTTTTAAAGATATTATTTATAAGAAATCGTTAATAAAACATGACATAGATAGATGGACCAGAAGCCAGTTATTAACCGTTGATAGTGTTAACTATCTTTCTAAATAATGTTTATAGATGCTTTACAAAGTATTTATTAAATATTTAACAATATATTATAATCATCTTTATAATAGACATCAAAAATAATGTTTATAGATTATTAACCATTAGCAAAGTGTCACAAATATCTATTTATGTAATGTTTATAGATGTTTTACAAACAATTTCTTTAAGGTTTATAAATAATATCTTTAAAAATAATAAATTATATTAATAATAAAATATAAAAAATATCTTAAATATAATAATAATATATTTAATCATTAACAAATATTTATATATATTGTGTATAAAATGTTATAATGTGTGCAACAATAATTACTAATAATTAGTAAACATTAATTATAATTTAATGGTTTGTTAACAGTAAAATAACTATTAATGAAGTTTAATTAACTATCAATTCACTGTTTACAAATGATGTTTATTATAAAGTGTTGCATTGTATTGCATATGTATAAATAATAAAACTAAACATTTGAGTTATTTAGTTATGAAGTTTGTTGACTTTCTGTTTTACACGTGAAAACAAGTTTAAATGTGAATTTATCAGCTGATTTTATTGCACATTAAATGTTCATGTTCACAATCTGAAAATCACTTATATATATATATATATATATATATATGTAGTATAAATATACAGTGTGTGAATTTTCACATGTAAAATTGTGTTTCTTGTGATCAAGGCTGCAACTAACGTCAACATCTGAACATCAACAGCTGCTGATCGTAGCTCCAGAACCGCGACTAAACGGACTTTATGGTGAGGCTGCTTTCATTCATTGTTTTCTCAATTAATCAATTAATCATTTTAGTCTACAAAATGACAGAAAACCCCCAAAATATTCACTTTACCGTGATTTTAAAACAGAGAAAAGTGGACAATTCTTCGTGAAAAGTGACATTGAATACTTAATTTCCTCTCAATCAACTAATCAATTAATCAACCAATCATCTCAGCTCCTCATGTGACTAATCTACATGTGCCAACAATAAAACATGGTTTCATTTGCAGAAAAAATATGATTTTGTTGGATAATATTTCACCGTATATTTTTTACAATATTGATATTTTGAGTTGTTTCCTTTCTGAGTCATGTGGACAGGTGTTTAGTGGGTTTATAAATGCTGTAGCATATTTAATTCAGCTTATTGCGACTAAACAAACACTCTTGCTTTAATCAAATTAAAATCTGAGGAGCTCCTATATGGCCACCAGAGCTCGCCCTCCACACACTGTCTCTCCTGCAGCGCTTCTTGTCCTCTCAATCACAGTGAAAACACACACAGTACATTATTAAGAGAAAGAAACATAAACAAAATACTGTGATCCCGCTCCCTACATACAAACCAGTAATGTTGTCAAAGAATAACACTTTATGGGATGTATTATCGCTGCAGGAGTATATCTGAGGCAGAAGCAACCTGTTGCATAACCCTTATTTATAGAGAGGTGAAGCCCCGCCCCTTCCTGTTGACCTCCATGGGACCTTCTTTCAGAAAACAATATGAACGGTAGACAACGGAGAGAGACGAATAATATTGTTACTATCACGTTAACTTTGACGGCCCTAGGTTTTACTTAGATGTCTGAAATAAGGTCTGTTATACATAGCAACGGTCTGTTATACATAGCAACGGTCTGTTATACATAGCAATGGTCTGTTATACATAGCAACGGGTTGCTATACATAGCTACGGGCTGTTATACATAGCAACAGTCTGTTATACATAGCAACGGGCTGCTGTACATAGCAACGGGCTGCTGTACATAGCAACGGGCTGCTGTACATAGCAACGGGCTGCTATACATAGCAACGGTCTGTTATACATAGCAACAGTCTGTTTTACATAGCAACGGGCTGCCATACATAGCAACGGTCTGTTAAACATAGCAACGGTCTGTTATACATAGCAACAGTCTGTTATACATAGCTACGGGCTGTTATACATAGCAACAGTCTGTTATACATAGCAACGGGCTGCTATACATAGCAACGGTCTGTTATACATAGCAACGGTCTGTTATGCATAGCAACAGTCTGTTATACATAGCTACGGGCTGTTATACATAGCAACAGTCTGTTATACATAGCAACGGTCTGCTATAAAGAAATAACAGACCGTAGAACGCCTTGTTTGACCAATCAGAATCGAGTATTCAACACAGCCGTGTAATAAAAGGTCCCATGGTGGTCCATTGGAAGGCGGTGAGTCTTCGTCTCTCTATTAAAACCTTATTTATACCGTATGAAACTATTTAACGTGACATCTCACATTCAGCATTAAAATTAGAAACATTCAAAAGTCCTTCTCTGTAGTTAAATTTGTTCTTTATAAATGAGAGACTCTAACTAAACGTGTATAATCAAACACAGTCGCTCTTTACTAGAGAGCGTACAGAACGTGTGCGTAGGTACGGAGTGGTAGAAATCCAGACGTTAGGAATAAACTGACTGGAACCATTTCCCTTTAAGAGAAGAAGCAAACCCACAGTCGTCTGATAGCCAGTGTTACAACTATTCTCAAATAAATCTGGATAAAGTGAAGTAATGACGGCTCAGTGTTTCTGCTACACTCTTGGCTCGCTGTCGTTTTGGGCCGAATGCCAAAAACCGAGTCCGTCCGACGCTCGCTGTCGTCGCTTCATTCTGTCAGTTTGGGGCCAACGGCGGCGGCGGGGGGGAAACATGATAGTCCACATGGGATCTCTTCTCTCGTGGCGATACAGTGATTCCCGCATACATTTCACAGCTATCATCATCATCATCATCATCATCATCATTATTATCATTATCATTGCATTGGCGCTGCAGTACAGTGGTCATCAGAGGGAAACTTCCTAACATACAGTATTGCACAATCCAGTGAGTACACAGCTGTGAACTCTGGCATACTTCTACCAAACACACACACACACACTGTAACCTTGACTTGTGTGTGTATGTGTGTGTGTGTGTGTGTGTGTGTTTTAGTGCACCATAAAAGAATAACAGATAAACTTGAGTGAGTGACTTTGGCCTCTGGAAGTCGTCAGATTAGGAGCTCGTTGGGCAGAAAACTCAAGGCTCTTCATTTTCAGTTCTTACACAAAGAGGTTTTTTTAAAAGGAGCAGATTTATTTTATATATTTTATTTATATATCTTAAATCTACGAATAGAAATATTAAGACTGTCAATCGATTCAAATATTTAATCACATTTTTTATCTGTTCTAAATGAACCTTAAAGGGAGATTTGTCAAGTATTTAATCCTCTTATCAACATGCAAGTGGACAAATATGCTGCTTTATGCAAATGTATGTATATATTATATTATTATAAATTAATTAACAACACAAATCAATGTCAGATATTGTCCAGAAACCCTCACAGGTTCTGCATTTAGCATAAAACAATATGCTCCAATCAGAACATGTCAAACTGCAGCCCAACAGGCAACAACAGCTGTCAGTGTGTCATGACACCACATAAGTTTGGAGCGTTATTTAACCTCCTTCATAACGAGCTAGTCTGACCTGGTTGGTACCGATAGATTCATCAGGTTTTCTAGTTTCATATGAGACCAGTATCTTCACTCTAGCTTTAAAACTGAGCCGCTACAACCTAAAAATCACAAGCTAATGCGTTAAAGAAATTAGTGGCGTTAAAACAAATTTGCATTAACGCATTATTATCACGTTAACTTATTACACAATGAGCTTTTTAAAGGAGCAGATTTAACTTTTTTATATCTGAATTTATTTCCCCAGAAGTTGCTGTTAGCTATTTGATATTGAATCTTACTGTATAGAAATAACACGTGAGTCCTATCTTTTATTCAGTATATACACCTTCAGCTTCAAGTCTTTTATTTTGAAAAATGCTCCTTTCTTTTATTATTTTGCTTAAGTTTGATTAATTCTTTCATATAAAAAGAAATGAGCACTGACACAAGAATATACTATTTTTATAATCTTCTTTAGCTTAATAAAAATATTTGAAACCTTTAAATTGAGGTTCCTTGTCATTTATTGCCTTCATTTTTAAAGTCTTAATCATTGGTCATCAAACCATTGAGCCTATTTATTCTAGTGACTTTTATTTATTTTAACATTTTATTGTTTATTGTTGTAATTCTATTTATTGTTGTCTGTTTTCATCCTGCTCTGTGAAGCACTTTGGGCTGCATGATCGTATGAAAGGTGCTTTATAGATAAAGTTGAATATGAATAATAGTATTGCTGGAGAGAGCACGCCGCGGTGCACGTACCAGTGACACTAGTATGTAGTTCTACATGTTGTCTCAAGTGTTTTAATAATGTTTTATCGTGCAAAGGTAAAATCAAAGACATGAGTTGTGTCTCTCTTGAGAATAATGAGCCTTGAGAAGACATTAGTACAGACAGGAGTCATTCTCCAGAAGGTTGCATTGGATTTATGACCTTTGACATGAGCGTCACTTGCTTTGGTTTCATTTGATTGGAGGTGTTTTGGTGTCATGGTTCAGTGATGTTCAGCTACACTGAGTTGATTTACCTGCGTGTTTGGATGCACACGGTGGCAGCAGCGATGATTCGGCTCTGATTTGCCTCCTAGTGGACGGAAGTTTGAATCCTCACGAGGCGATCATGAGCCTTTGACTTTGATTTCTAATCACGCAGATGCTTTGATCCAAAGCAGCTGATGTTTTGTCTCGTCTGGCGTCTTGCTCAGCAGATCAAACCCGTGACCTTCTGGGTTAAAGGTCAGTATTATTTAACCACCACCACCGCCACCGCCACCATTTTGCCGCCACATGGATCCCATGTGTGATAATCAAAGCCGTGTCTCCAACAGGAGCTCTCCAGTGCCAGACTTTCTGCTCCAGAACATCTTTGGTTCCGTTTCTCCCGGTTCTTACAGGTTCTGGTCCAGCCAGTGGATGTAGTTGTTCATGCTCCTCCGTCCGACGCTGGACCTCATCGGCAGGAACGCAAACACCATGCAGCCGTGGAAACCGTCCTCGTAGTGATCGCTGGTCACCGTGACGCCGGCGTCCTGCAGCCGCCTGACGTACATCAACCCGTCGTCCCTCAGCACGTCAAACTCGCAGGTCATCACGTACGCTTTAGGCGTCCTACCCAGAACCCCCTGATCCGCCAGCAGCGGCGCCGCCCTCGCGTCCATCAGCTCCGGTACCTCGCCCATCACCCCCGGCGAGCCCGTTTCTTTCACGACCGGCCGGAAGTGCTTCCTGCGTTCGGCCGGGAGCAACGCGGTCCAGTCCAGCTTGGAGCGCGTGCTGCCGCTGATGGCCGGCTGGTCCAGGGAGCTGTGGTTGTTGGCGAGCAGGAGGGGCTCCAGGGAGGTGTCGGCGCCCAGGTACTGCAGCCAGAAACGAGCCATGACGGGCCTGTAGAGGATGGGCACGGCCCGGTTCTGCTGGTAGGACGGGGTGTAGAAGTCGAGCGCCTGCAGCACGGGGTAGATCAGCGCCTGGACCTTGAACTTCACTGTCAGACTGTCATCGGAGCCGAGCTGAGGACGCAGTCAGGGATCAGATCACGACTTCAACAGGTAGTTTAAACTCAAAGAGCTGACTGATGATCATCTTTGGTTCATATTTAATACATTCAATTTATGGTTCTGCTTTTTTTATTCTTAGACAAAGTCCACCTCAGTGTCCCTGGGATCAATGAAGGGAGGCTAAGTAAACACGTTTAAAGGGGCCACATCGTGCTCTTTTCTGGGGTTCATACTTGTATTTGTGTGTGTGTGATGTGTGTGTTTTGTGTGTGTGTTCGTACCTCCTGCGCCACAGCAGCAGCCAGGTTCCCTCCGGCGCTGTCGCCAGACACACACACCCTCTCCGGGTCGACGCCGTAGCGCTCTAAAACCTGAGCCGTCAGGAAGGCCCGCGCCGCCGCCAACGCGTCGTGGTACTGATCCGGGAACACCGCCTCTGGAGCGAGACGGTAACTATAGCAACAGGACATCACAGGAAGACAATGTTGTTATGTTACGTGATGCTTTGAAACATGACTTTGAAACAGCCGTCAGGGCAGTGGTTCAGTCCTCCAGGAGCTAAACGCTTCACTTTTTACTGAGTTATTTTAGAGAAACTCGTCACTTTAAACGTATTTTCTTACAGATTTTATGTCGCCTAAGCTTCTCATTTAAATTCTGATGGAAGAAGATAGTTTAGTTAACTGTAAACATGCTCTTTCAATCATGCTTCATATAATAAAAAGTGAAAGTTGACAAAGAGAAAATGAATCTGGACTGCCAGACCCCATTAAAGTAATTTATAGGATCAGAATTTTAATTTTTAAATTCAGATCTCATCTAAAAGTCCAATTACTTGTTTTTTGCTGCTCAACAGTTTTATAATCACGGATTCCCTTTAGGCCTGCACCATATGAGGAAAATCTCTGATATCATTGTTCAATATTGCGATGTGCGATATGACTCGGGATAAATAAATAAATATTCTAGAGCAGCAACAGTGATATATACAACGACAAAGTCACCATATGAACTCCATGATATCTCACTGGATGCAGCGTGATAACGAATACTAACGTTACGGTCTTTAGCCCCGCGGCCCGTTTAATACCGCATTATAGTGACCGTCCCTAAATAATATAAATGTTCTTTCAGGCTGTCTTTTGTGATGTTTGTTGATGAAAATACGTTTTTGAAACTGATGAGCCACCTTTGGGAAGAGTTTTAATAGTTTTCCAACTCGCTGTTTTAAGAACTCTTTGTCTATTTTGGAATCATTTTTGGCGTTACATAATAAACTAAATATATCGTCAACTAATAGATTAATCCTGCTGTAATGTGACAGAGACTTACTCCACAGACACGACGACAGCGTCCAGGTCCTCCGCCATTTTCCGACAGAGACGGTCGTACGATCGCATCCCTGTGAAGCAGTCGACTCAGTAAGTGATGCTGATATCAGGTAAAGTATTATATTTCATATTGGTTTACCACAGTGATGAATGTTGACTTTTTTGAAATCATTTTTTTATTGAGAATCATTTCTATAATTTCTATACAAGAGAAATATTTGAGAATAAAATAGTTAAATAAAAATCCACACTCACGTCCGCTGCCGAGCGCCCATCCTCC
>CAKAOI010052305.1:16849-48376 GCA_916701655.1 Sebastiscus albofasciatus | reverse complement strand
AAAAACTGCTGATCTACTGGGATTTTCACGCACAACCATCTCTAGGGTTTACAGAGAATGGTCCAAAAAAGAGAAAATATCCAGTGAGCGGCAGTTCGAGATGATAGAAAGGCAACAGTAACTCAAATAACCACTCGTTACAACCAAGGTATGCAGAATACCATCTCTGAACGCACAACACGTTCAACCTTGAAGCAGATGGGCTACAGCAGCAGAAGACCACCCGGTACTAGCACCGGCCACTTTATTAGGTACACCTTGTACCTTGTACTTTATTAGGTACAAGGTGTACCTAATAAAGTGGCCGGTGAGTGTACAATGAGAGGGTGCATCTCTTTGCAAATGAAATAAAGTGCTGACTGAGTTAATCTTTGCATGTAAACTATTAATTTAAAATCAACATAGTGTTTTTGAGAATCGATGCAGTATCACAAGACATAATATCGCGATACTCGATATTTTCAATATTTTCTTACACCCCTAGCTCGACATTTGTTGTTTTCAGAATCATACTAAAATTAAAATGTATCCTGCAGTCACAGAACGAACATAAAATGTAAAATGTTTTATACATACTAACATAGCAGAACATGCAATGCATTTTTCAATCAACACTGGTATTTACAGTATTTTTTATTTTCAACTATATATTTTTATGTTGTCCTCGAATAAGGCCTTCAAGAAGGATAACATTCATATTTTATTATTCAATTCAATATTGCTCTTTTATGTCATTTCACTAAGGCACTAAAACCCAATAAAGGAACAATGAGGGATAATCCCCAAGCTTAATCAAGCGCTCCTCTTAGTCAAATATCAAATATATATTAACACTGTTTGTATTAAAAGTGTCAGCCTTCTAGTTCACATTCATGTTTAAAGGAACAGTGAACGGACATCTGTGTGCTGCTATATGTGCACACACTAACACACACACCAGTCGAGTCTTCCTCGTTGTAGGAATGATGATGACATGTCTCACCAGGGGGCGCCTTAGTCAACCCCATCTTCACAGGGACCTTCTAGTGTTGTTAATTCAACTTCCTAATTGAAATCTTAAAGCCTGTTTCGGTTTCGCTCGCACAGCTTGTTTTCTCAGGCTGTTCCGCTCCAGTGGAAAATGTCACATTATGATCGGGCTAGGAGAGAAGATGAGACCATTGATTGGTTTGATCAACAAGCCCAGCTACGGCTCTGTCGTCGTCTCCCCATGTCTGCTTGTCTGCTTCCATCGGCCTCTCACTCTTTGAGTCTCAGTCTTGTCTACTGAGCCACAGAGTTAAGAATTACTGGCTTGGACGGCCTTTAGAGGGAAAAGAAAGCAGCCAGTGACAGTGGCTGAAAAAAAGTGTTTCCATCCTGCACTGATAGTTAAAGGGGACATATCATCAAAAAGTGCTTGTGCGCATACCTTTGGATATCTGGAGTGACTACCAACCCACAAACTGTGAAATAGGACAACCCGGCCCTTTTTTTTGTGAGCTGTGTAGATCAGAAAACATGTGATTCAACATGCTATTCAGATTTGGCTCCCTTTCCTATGTCATATGCAGGCTCATTAGAATATATCACTACCCCATCTCTACTCCTGGCTTGAGAACTACTTTTGCTAAAGGTGGACCATATTTTTCCATTGCGCGTATCGCTCCTTTTCATGGAGCACAGGCCGTTGACCACAGTTCGTCAGAGTCTCCCGTCCTGGGCTTTCCTTTCCAGCTGTTTCCAGTCCGCTGTGCGTGATGAGGTCCCTCCGCCAGTTGTTCTTGGGCCGGCCTCTCTTTCTTGTGCTTTTGGGGTTCCATCTAAGGGCCTGCCTGGTGATGCTAGCATTGGGTTGAGTGTGAGGCCAATCCATCGTCATCTTCTTCTCTCGATCTCCTCTTCCACAGGTTGTTGGCCTGTTCTCTGCAAGAGATCGTTGTTACTGAATGTATCTGGCCAGTGGATGCTCAAGATCCGCCTCAGACAGTTGTTGCTGAATGTTTGTACTTTAGTTATTGTTGTCTTGGTTGTCCTCCATCTATACATGGAGTAGTACATAATGTTAGAGCTGAAGCGTCTGACCTTTGTCCGCTAGCTGATTTCTTTGGAGCTCCAAATGTTCTTCAGCTGAATGAATGAAGCCCTTCCCTGCCGATTCTGGGTCTGACGTCTGCATCCGTGCCGCCCTGCTAGTCAATGACACTGAGTGAAGGCTTCTACTTCCTCAAGTGCTGTTCCCTCAAGGATCACTGCGTCCTCATGGTTTGTGTTGACCTTGAGGACTTTAATATTCCCTTTATGGATGTTGAGGCCTACTTGTGATGAGGTGTCTGCCAGTACTCCTGTCTTCTCCTGCATCTGTTGTCGACTGTGAAATAGCAAAGCAAGATCATCAGCGTAGGTCATATTCAGACAGGCAATACATGAGAAAATGTGTTTTTTGAACCTTAAGGCATGTAAACATGTTCTTGTAGAAAACCAAATATCAAATATGAACCTGAAAATGAGCATCTATCTATTCATTTATAGAGCACATAAAATAGCAAGTGCTTTGCAGAGAAATTTTGAATCTAATTAAATATTAAGAATTAAAGCAATCATATAGTCGTATTAATAATAAAGGGGACTCAAACACAGTCGTAAAAGACGCACAAGGATTTGTCTTATAGTGGAATATACATGGTCGTATACAAAGATCATACACGTTCTGTGGTTTGCATATAGAATATGACATCTAAATTGGGGACGGGGTTTTTTAGATCAGCTTACTGAGTAGTCTGGTGTTGATGAGACTGATGGTGAGGTTGGAAATATTTGGTTGAAAGACAAAGATATTCCAGAGAGCAGAATACTCTGTATTGGAAAATGTCTCCACGTGTGTTTGTGTACAGTTTTATGTCTCTGCATTTCTATATCAAAATCTTTTTATGACAGTTGGAAAAGAGTTGTTAATTGCGAGTACAATTGTTTCTGGTCCATCTGGTGTATAGTGTGTAAATGTAAAGGTGTGATGTGCAAGAGGTGATGGGTCAGTGACGGTTCTTGTATGGCAAGCCCTTTTAACATTTAATCAGTAGGGTAATAGAAATTGTAGATATCAGCTATTGCTTTTTGACTAGTTAGAATTCCAAACCAACATATCCATAATGTAATTTTGAGTAGTAGCAAATCTACTTAAACCTGCAGTAGGCAGAATATTTTTGGCATCATTGGGCAAAAATCCCATAATAACCTTTCAACATATTGTAATTCAAGTGTTCTGAGAGAAAACTAGACTTCTGCACCTCTTCATGGCTCTGTTTTCAGGCTTTAAAACTCCAAACGGTCAAACTAAGCAGCGCTTATCAAATATGAAATAATATTCTGTTACTGTAATGCCTATTTCTCGCCTCCAATGTTTTCAGAAACATCTTGTAGTGTGCTGTTTAGCTTTACAATGAGTTTGCTCCGGCTGGTGGGCTTAAGAAATCAATAATAATACATAGCAACAGTCTGCTCTAAAGAAATAACAGACCGTAGAACGCCGTGACTGACCAATCAGAATCGAGTATTCAACAAAACCGTGTAATAATTATTGATATCAACAATTCAATTCTCACTAGTGGCAATGTTCATTGTAGATATATACAATTGTTTGTACATTACAGATATCATAAATGGTTTCCAGATATCTAAAGTTCAATTCTGACAAGTTAAAATGAAATTATTCATATTTGTCGGCTTGGAATTGTAAATAATAAGAGTGTGACTTTAGATATTTGAAATACAACTGTAACTAGCGAAAATGATATACTACTCGTCAGCCCTAGTGATTTAATGTTAAAAGGGCTTGCCATATGCCTGCTATCAGGATGGTCTCTCCACATGTGCGCTGCACAAAGAGAGAGGAGAGAGGAAAAAGCAATGAGTCTGGCTCATATCAAAATGTGGCCACGACTGCCTCAGCCATTCAGGGTTTTTTTTTTTTTAGGGTGGAGTTTCTTTGTAGATTCCCAAGCCTCTTAACCACAGCTGAGAGTTGTTTTGTTGTCTGGCCTCCATGCCTCAAGAGTTCAACAACAGTAAGACAGCTCGGCTCCCCATCGGCTGATATTTAAGCTATAAGGCTGGAAAATAAGGGATTTTGCTGCGGGTGTCTCAATAAGCCTGAAGGCTGCAGCACCGGGACTTTTTCCCCTCAGATGTGTCTGAGCCCACTAGCTGAGAAGTGCTTGGCAAGTTTTTGAAGCAGCACAGATCCTTGCTGCGGGCAGCTTCACTGAGCTCTGGCTGATAGTTGTACACCAAGTACTGAGAGTGTTGCCGTTACAGAGACATTATCTTGATTCTTCAGGCAAATGAGACATTTTTGACAGTTTAATGTACTTTCAAAAACTTGCCTAATTATTTTATGGTAAAATGGTTTGCAATTGTTCTACTATATTTAAAATGTTTACTATACTATATTAAATTTAGTATTTATAGTATAAAGTATGTAGAATTGTGTGTCATTTTCTGCCAAAGCTGTACATTTTTTTTTTATCATTAGTAAAACTATATTTTGACATGAGCCACGGTGTTAAAGAGGTGTGATTTCCTCTCAGTCTAATCATAAGAATTTCTTATTATAGATATTGTTAGTATCTTGGCTAAATACAGTAGGGTCGTCCTTCGGATTAAACTCTGTCAGTCAAAAAAAAGCAAACAAACATGGGCATTAACTGTGTAAATGTTTGTTTGTTTCTTGTGGAGAATGGATTAAGCAAAAATATTTGTCAGATGACGTTGAATTCAGCATCTAAATGTTCCTAATTCTAGATGTGTGCGTGTTAATCTAAAAGTCTAAAAATGTAGCGCACTAACCACATAATAATAGCTTGTCAATTAATGTCAATCAATCAATGTAACCTGGAATTTAAAAGTGGGTTTAGAAGTTTCGGTTGTAAACAGTACAGTATAAAAGAAAAGAAGAATTATCGAGTTGTGCTGAAAGCCAGAAGCTTACTGTCTTTAAACAATATTCAAACAGCAGGTTCAGAAAAATCATTTTACTAAAATACGGTAATAAGAAATGGATCAATCCTTACCTAGCAGCGGTAGTGATGTTGCTGAGGGATGTCAGAGGTGGAGGCAACGTCTCGATCAGGCATCTTCGCTTCATCAACCCCCCTGTGGTGAGAGCGTAGGAGGAAAGTATGCAGAAAAGGACATACAGGAGTGAAGGGGGTTAGACATACTGTAGATAGGAGCAGGAAACTGTATGACATTGTGGCGTGGTCTAACCATGAATGAAAAAATGTACGTGAAGTGCTCTCCAATACTGAACTGTATGCAGATGTTTAAAGGTGCTAAATTTGAAATTCAGAGCATATTGTCTCAACACGGCTCTCAGTATAGCAACAGCTGTGCCGGCGGCTCACAGCTAACAGTGCTAACAACAGCAACAGTGATGACAGAGCTAACAGTGTGGCGGGTGGCTGTGTGTCTGGCCTCTCCGGTCCAGCTTGTGCTGCGGGGCCGCAGGGGGTCTACCTGGCGCTGCTCCGCCGTGCACACCGGCTGTGACCGCTCCGTCCTCCTCGCGGTGATTGCCTCATTAACATTATGTTTCCCTTATAGCATTGGGTTTAAATCGGAAATATTGCCAGATAAGCACGTTTGCTTTTTGCTTTTAGCTTTTCGCTGAGACACAGTATGGAGCAGATGCATTCACTTTCAGTTTGTAGCGTCCGTCGTCCAACTTTCTATTGATAACACATCACTGATACGCCAAAATGAACTAAATGGGTTTTATTTCTGTAAAAAAAAAAGCAAAATGACGGTGGGTACGTAATGCAATCGGTGTGTGCCTGACCACTGTATAACACCGGAAACACAGACTACAGCGACAAGCCCAAGTGTTATTAATTGAAACCGGTTAGAACTTTGGAGACATGTTTCAACTTCCTCTGTTGACGCTGTTGCTGTCTATGCGGGACGCAGGATTGTTGTCTGGCTTCTTTTGGCTCTTTGGTATTGTCCATGATGCTAATGACTATGGCTCTTAACTGTTCTTGAAGATAATAACAAGGTGTAACATCATAATACCATCTGTGAGATTCGTCATTCAGGCAGAATCATTCGCTTGCAAATCGGGATATGTGAGATGTGAAAAGAATAACTTCCCCTCTCTTGTCTTCCTACAACAAATTACTGCCGCCCATGCTGCCCCTTCCCATCTGCTTCTCTGTGTGTATTATTTTTTTTTCCCTTTTGTATTGTTTACGCTGCGTGTTAATGAGACATTAGATGAAGCCAAACCCATTCATCTCAATCCCATTGTTCAAACCTCAGCGTCTGAAGATGGAGCTTGAGAGCTGCCAGGAACTCAGACGACACCTGCTCACCTGCTTGGGCGCACTCCATGCGAAGGTTTAATTGGAGGGAGAGCGTGAGAGAGAACAGGACAAGGAGACAGATTTAATTGGTGAAAGACAGAATAACGACAGGCAAAATGAGGGTGGTTGCAGGCCGTCCGTATCTCTGAAACGCCCCTCCCGCCCCTCTTCCCTCTCTCATCCATCCCCCCCGTGCACATAATGCAGCAACAGTGTTCATCAAGGGGAGGACAAGAACAAAAAGATAAACTCCGTTCACTCTCTGGCACGTTGAGTTAGAATGGCAGCCTGTCAGATAAGCAAGGGAAGGAGGAGGTGGACAAAGGATGGGTAGGCAAGAGGAGCAGAGAGAGAGAAACACAAGCACAAATGGAGATAAGGAGGCGAGTGAATGAGAGGAAGACCCCTGCTTGATGTGGGAATAAGGGGAAACAGACAAAAGAGGAGGAGGAGGAAAAGCAGAAATGAGATTCAGACGGGGTCAATAAAGACGTGAAGGTGCAGGAGAGGAGGAGATTGGCACGTCATCGCAAGCTTTAGCACAATCTGCAATGTGTGGCGTTCATCTCAAAGCGCACTACTCAGCCTCTCGCTCTTAGAAACTCTTTGTTCCCTCATTTTCCCTCCCGCTCTCTCTCTATCTGTCCTTCTCTCTAAATCCCCCCTGTCACACAATGTGGATCTGCCTATCACTGTCTCCAAGAGAAGGCACCCCGCCTCTTTCAGGAGGTTATCAAGGCGGGAACATGCTGTTAATTACCGAGCTGTCATTGATCTTTCCATATGTGCACACAGACAAGGATTTAAACGAGACAAGAGTGTGTGTGTGCTTGTGGATTTGCTTTGTGTGTGCAGACTTGTGTGAGGTCTCGGTTCAATTTGGGGTCAGACGTTTGGCTAAAAAGTTAAGGAGGAGTCCTCAGGAGAAGTTAAGGCGGTTTACAAAAGCTCTTGTTTGTTTCACTACAGAGCAAAGAAAACAAAAGAGAAGCGTCAGAACAGAGGGAATCACAGAAAGAGACAGCCATGTAGATGTCTTCATCTCATATTCACAGTGGTGACGTCAGACTGCACAGCACACAAAGTGCAGCACTTCATTTGTTCAAGCGCCCCAGCCTCCCTTACTCAGAGGGTGACTCTCTGATGATGTGCCCCAGAGTCATGATGTAACTCCAGGAAACAGATTTACCGAATAGAAGGTCATCTATTTTCTATCATGCACTAAAATGAGGTTACAGCATGTCAATGCTTCTGCTGCCATGTCGGAAGATCAGATATTGACTCTAAAAAGGCTGATGTAAGGTGGGGAAATTGAGGTGAGCCTCCTTGTGATGTGGTTAAGGTATCAAGGCAGGCACTATAATCAAGCCTTGTTTAAAGCTGTGCAGGAACCAAGAATATAGTTGGCTGGTGTGATGTAACGCGCGGTAAAACTTGGGTGGGCTTGATGATCAAGGACTTGAATGCTTTTGAGGCTGTGACACACTGTGACTAAACGTGGAGAAGTGTCTCACCGCTCTTCTCACTCAGTCCAGTGGGGATTTAGGATTACTGACGTGGAGATTTTTACCCACCTCATGGAAATACATTTACAGTATGTATCTGTTCTGATTTAACTGTGCTGTCCCTTAGCTTTCTTTTCTTTTAATTGCTTTAAAAGTACAGATGATAAGCTCTCTTCCCATTGCAATATTTAGAATTACATTTTTTTTCCACCCGTGATCCTTTATTGAGGACCAAATTACCTCACGCATCATTGGTTTTCAGGCCTAAAGGATAAGTCTGGCAATATTTTTCTCATTATCAACAAATCATATGAAAAGACCAAAATCTGTTTATTCTACTGATAAGTTTTGCATGTGTTTTGCAAAGCCTAATATAGTTCACTAATTATATAGGGTTATTATAGTAAGCTAAAATGAATATAAGCAGTGAAAAATATTTTCAGTAAACTGAAACTAAATAAAAAAATACATCCTTTTAAGGAAAACTAAAACAAAACTGAAACTATATTGCCAGGGTAAAAAAACTAATACAAATAAAATGAACCTAAATTCATTGCATATGACTACCGGAAAAAAGGAGACAGCATGAATTTCCATCAACTCTCATGAACTTTAACGGATTGACATTCCAGGAGATCGCACTTTGTCGTAATTGCTTCACTAAAGTAGCTCAAAGATGAAACATTAAACATCATGGCCTTTCCTACACAGTTCTCAAACCATGTATTTTGAATGTATGTGTAGCTACATACTTGTCATTGACAACATTATACCTGGCCCTAAGAAAAACTAACTAAAACTACTGTAGAATTAAATATATAAAAACTAAAACTAAACCTTTTGTGAAAAATTAAACTAAACTAAAACTAGCAAATGCACGTCTGTATTTTATTTAGAGTCAAATCCCGCATACACCACCCCGCAGCTATAGGTACTAACTCGAGCAACCAAATGTGTATTAAAGCCGCAAATGTGTAAAATAGTCCACAACAAATAAACAATTTACTCTGGTTTGAGCAACATTTGTTACTGTAAAAGAATACAGTGCCCATTTGTTAGAGAATTTACTGCCAAACATGTCAAACTATTAATTTGTGTACAGTTTTTACAGATCTACATCTATACACTATAATAGTGGTGAAGTCAGAAAGTATGCCTGTATTTCCTGTCGCTCTCTTTCAGGGTTGGGCAATATTTTAAAGTTTTCCAAACCCCCCTCCCTCGAAAAATTGCCCAAAAAAAAAAACAACCAGCAATGTACTCAGCCAATATAATCGCTCAATCCTACTCTCTATATTGTCACACTATCAAATAAAGGCAAAAATTCCATTAAAGAAATATTGAGATGCGGGCTAACGCATCATTTTGCAAGTAATTCACATGCTCTCTTCATCAGATTTATTAATTAACAGTAAGAAAAATATATAATGACATTGGCTTTATCAGTTAAATCTTGATTCAGACTGGCAGTATCCCACTTGTGGTTCAAGTGGCAGAAAAATCGAACTAAAGAGATCCTTTCAAGATGACCTTCAGCAGTACTGGCATAACAACATTTGTCTAGTTTATTTAATCTCAGCTACTGAGGTTTTGTTAAGAGGTTGGGTCACTGCCACTTTGCTACATCTATTGCCGGGTCTGTCCATAGAGAGAAAACCTGGCCAAGGCAGCGCAGCAGACCAGTCAACCGGAACAGAAGGTCCAATGCTGTTAGGTTGCTCTGTTATAGTCTGGCCAGTTACAGGTGTGCATTGCTATTGTGAGTTTGCAAAGACAGATCAATTTACCACCCTGCAGATTATCTGTGAGTCAGTTATTGGTCTAATTTCCAGGTTGTTCATTTTTATATTTTTAAGACGCAATTTTTCTGGCTGCTTATTGCATTGCCTGGTACTTCTCTCCCGATAGTGAGTCAGCCACAGCTTGTCTTCAATAACAAAATGATCAAAAGCCTGCAGGACACCAGACCTTGAGTTCAGATTGTTGCCATACATAAAAGATAATTTATTCAATAAAATACTAGTGCCCTGCATGTTCTTAACTTGGAAGAAGATAAATAATACAATAAAATACTACAACGACCTTAAAAATGGGAATAAAATGCAGCAATACCATAAATTATTAACATAGCTATTCCTATTTGTGCTGTGCATAATGCATGCAAATCGTTGTTACATGATGCAAGTGTAGCGTACAGTGTGCACGTGTGCATGTGTATTATTAAACTGGTAATCGCTTTTCAGAGGGCAGGAATGAGAATACTGTATGAGCAATAGTACTCATGTAAAGAGAAATATATATTCTTCTATCTAAAGATACTTTCTTTGCCCACCTGCACCAGACAGTTTTGTACAAGTTACTCAAGACTAGGGATGGTACAGGGCAAATTTACATGTACTATACTGTAACTCATCGAGTTTCTAAACATGGTAAGTGTAACATTTTCTTTCAAGCACCAGGCATTCACTCACTCCAGCCTGACAACTGGGCACCTATAAAAAGCTGAAATGCAATGAGTATAAATGATATCAATGTTTTGCAAAAGTGAATGAACAAATCATCAACTCAGTCATTATTTGAGAGCTATAGTACGCTGTAGATGCAGAAAACATCCTGAAAACATTATATTTTTCTCTCTCTTTGGCAGCCATGGACGCTCCCCTGAACCTGACAGCAAGTGAGGTGAATCACCGCAGCGCTCTCATCTCCTGGCAACCGCCAATCGCAGAAATTGACAACTACATGCTCACCTACAAGTCCACCGACGGCAGCCGTAAAGTATGTAGCACACATGAACTGAACTCTTGTGTCCCAACTCTGTCTCTTACACACACATACACACACACACACACTGCTGATATCATATATACTGTAATTGTATGGTAACATTTTATCTGCATCCAAAATGGGTTTCCTTATCTACTCTCCATCTACTCAAATCCTGTTGAGTATTCGTGCTACAGTTGCAAACATGTGTCAAGGAGATAAGCTGTGCTTTTGTTAATCCACACACCTGAAAATAGAAATTTAATTCTGCAGATATTCTAGGACATATTGAAAAAAAACTCTTCTTGGATTTCTGCAAAGTAGAAAAATGTCCCCAATTTAATCAACTTACTGTAACAGAGTAGAGCGATGTTGAGGAAAAGAAAATTAATGCAGAATCACAACTTTATGACAAGCACTTCAAAATCTAAATTTTATCTTTCAGTTATGTAATCCCTTGATGTGGAGCGCGCAAAGTGTTTGAGGACACACAAACCCACAGATTCTCACACACACACACACACACACACTGCGCAGTGAAATTGCCTGTCTAATAGAGATATTACTTTAATGTGTCTCAGTAGAGACATTGTTTATTTTGATTAAACTTTTTGATGTGGCTGAGTAATGGTAATAAAGAACATTAGTCAGAGCCGTGTGGAACGCACCACGCCTGTTAACGAATTGACTAGAACCATTTCCCATGATGCTCTGCAAGAGACTCCCTTTTATTGCCAATTACACACAAGCGCACACATGTAACCAGATGCACACAGACTCTCCCCGTCAATGCCCAGCGTAGATCATGACACATCCATATTGATGCAGTGAAGATGGTCCACAAGTCTCTCACACACACACACACACACACACACACACACACACACACACACACACACATACACTCTGACCTTGAATGTGTGGTACTGCTGTGTGGTTGACCATCGGGTGTCACTCATGCACAATGAATACAACAGTAACAATTCAGATTATCCCATTTTTTTTAGATTTCACTTGTTTCCGGTGCAAACAGACTTCTTTCAACATCGTTCTTAAATGATGGTCATTTTCTTGATGTTGATCCCGTTTTCTGTCTTTTCCTCCTTTTTCCAAAACTACGGTTTGTTTCTAAAGAAACATTTGTCTTGAAATATTATGGCATTTACATATGAGTAATATTAAATAAACATTTAATATGACATTTCCAGGACTATGCATACATTTGCATGTTAAGCCAAACAGAAATTAAATTTTTCACAATTATTTTTCTCCTACAGCCACATGCATATCTACATAATACATACTCATACAGCATACAAATCAGTACCCAACAGGGAGAAATTGATATTCAATACTGTTTGGTTTCATTATGGCGCTCCCTTTTTCTAGCATTAATGGAAAATTGTTGTTTTCAACTAATCAAATAGTTTCATTTGAAACCATATTTGCATAACGCAGCAAGTTCACTGTTCTATCAAAAGCAGATGGTCATGCTGACTAACAACCAGACAGCAGCCTGCGACACAAAACAAGAGAAACAGACGAACAACAACACAACACTTATATCCTTCATATCCAACTTACAAATAAATTTAGCTTAACTGTCTAACTAACAAACAACGACACGTCTTGTGTTGCACTTTGGGTTGCTGAATGAGGGAAATGTGCACTGCTAACATCAGTTTGCAGGCCGCAGTAGATAGCTAATTAGCTGTCCAGCTGCAGCACATTAAACAGCTTAAAAATTTAACTGCAAATGTAATATCGGTCCGTTTAGATGTTGGCGTTGTACTTACTGTTCACTACCACTGAAAACAAAAACACTGTTGGCCCATAGCTAGTAAGCAACAATTTCCAGTCAGTTTCCTTTACTTCAGAAGCAAAGGAACATTTTTGATATGTCTTGGGAGGATCCAAGAGGATCATTTTTTCTTTTTTTATATAATAAGAAAATATTAATACGTTTGGAAATTACTTTAACAAGAAAATACAAACAGGGCATCAAGTAAGGATCACCCCAAGTCCATATCAGTCTCAGACCATCTAGTCCTCAAAGGATTTAGAAGGATTTTGTCTTATTACATTTATCCAGCAAATACACATACAAACCTAGTGACCAATAGTTATAACATTTATCGATACAAAGCAGTTCAATCACAGAAAAGATATTAGCATATAATTATTATTGTGATAATGCTAGTAAACCACAGAAAACACGATATCAAGTACAGTGGAAACCGCTTATCGTGATCACGTCTGTCCGGGTCAAATTGATCACTATAAGCGGATGATTATTACAACCAAATTGTAGTTGTTTTGCATCATTTCTAATGCAGATTACCATTTAATTTGTATGTTTATTTCATGAATACAATGTAATGAAACGGACCACTTCGCTATTAACTGGCTTGCTGCCGATTCTTCTGCCTTTTCCTTCCTTTTTTGCTTCACCGTTTTTGGCTGGCTCTGCAGCGCGAGCGTGCATGCAGAGCGGTCTGCATGAGCTGCCAATGCCGAGGAGTTGATCACCAGAGTTTCACTTTGGGAGCATTACGTGACCAGACATTATCCATCCACTTGACGAGGGTGCTTTCCCCGTGCACATTCATTTTTTATTGAGAGAAAACGACTTTCTTTATCCTGTTATGACATCAATGTGCACGCAGCATCAGCCTCAGGTATCCAGGCGGAAAGCAGACGTTCTGCAAGGCAGAGTATCAAGAGAGTAAAGTAAAAAAACAAAACATAAATTCAACTAATGTTAGTCTAACATAGTTTTAAAATGTTTTTCAATCTGTTGTCGTGCATGAAAAGACCCAAAATGAACACTGTAAGCGGACTACTTGATTACTATAAGCGAATTATTTAAACAGCATTTGAATAGAAATGATTCTGTCCCAAGCTTTTTGTATCCATACAAGCTGTTGATCACTATAAGCAGTTTCCACTGTATTCCTTTCTTCCTATGTGATATCCATATGTATTAATCATTTGGACCAACACATAAAATTTATTGTTACAAAGTCTGAGACAAAAAGGTCAGTTTCTCCATATCGTACATTTTCTTTACAACCGCTGTCCACTCTCCTTTTGTTGATGGTTCCTTGCCTATCCATTTCTTTCTTTACGTTGACATCTTTTATGGCAAAAATGATCGTAAATTCAGTTCACTGCTTATATGACGTTTTTACAGTGTTAATTAATACAGTAGTTTCATAATAAATTCATGCATTAAATAGAGATCGTCTTAAAAAGAAAGGCAAACATCTGGAAGATCTTGTAAACCCAGTTAGAATTTAAAAATCAATATCATTTTTCGTTCTTCTCACCACCTTTGATGGTGTTCTTTTCGATTTTATTCAAATCTCCGTTCATCACAGTGAGCTGCCTCAACGAGTGCCACATTAAGAATTCATATCGTTCAACAAGAAATGAGTCACATCACTCATTAATGCACAGAGCAAAAATGATTACTGCGACGGGAGATTGAAGTACTCATTGTAAGACTTTCCTGCGGTTGTCTCTACTTGAGGTCTGGCTTGGCTGAAAATATGAGGCAGCGTTACCTCGGCTGAAACCTAACCACATATTGGTGCCTTACAGCTGTTCAGCCGGCTTCCCCTCTCACGGAGATAATGGACTTCTGTAATTTACACACAGAAGCTGTAGCAAAGATTAATTTCTTATCTGATTAACATTTACTTACCAGTTTGTAAATGCATGTATCACTGTTGGATATATTCGTGCCTGGAGTAATAAAGATCCCACAATTCAAATACCCACAAGGATAAATACACATCCAGCCACTCAATCTCACATACATAAACTATTGATAGCGAGAGTATAAAGGTATATATTATAAAACGAGGCATTTTTGCTTGCAATACAACTCTAATCTTGACCCTGAAAACCTGGTGGGGATATGTCAGATCCTCGGAGACGGAGAGACACCATTTACCAGCTGCTTCCCTGCATTATTCACATTGACACATTGCCTGGAAATGTGTGATCTTTTTTTTCCAAACTACCTGAATATTTCATTTTTACTTGTTCATATTTAATGTGTATCCAGGGCAAACTGTAACACACATGCACACAAATACATAGACAAGGTCAAGTTTCTGTTCATCAATTGAGCGTTCTGCCGGTGGATTTTCTGTCTGATCTAAGAAACACGATGTCGCAGAAAATACTTGGTCAAACGTCTTGGCTCCTTAAGACGGGCTCAATGAAAGATTTGTCAAAAACAAAGGGAAGTAACTGTACTGCACCGTCGTGACTTCTTTACCAAAAATAGAAATGTTTGTTTCCTGATTGCTTAGACGCTTCTCAGCTTGGCTGTCCAATAAGAGTCTTTTATCTTGTTCTCTCCATCTAGTTGCCCCCTTGTCCTCCCTTTCTCTATTTGATAGCTCAGTCACTTATCACATGTGAAAACACAGGCAGCCAGACTTGTTCTGCAGACAGTGGAAGAGTAACTCTTACCACTTAGTTATTTTTTATTTCTATGTCGTGCCAAACATCAAGCCTATTTTACACGGGAGTACAAGACACCTCTGTTTTACAAAACAAAAGTTACAACCATAGACTGGATACAGTATAAGAAGTAGATGTAGTCACCGTGACATCACACATTAGTTTGTGGACTGCTGTTTGGCATTTTGGCCGTTGCCATCTTGTTTTTTGCCACCAGAAGTGATACAGGAGGGTGGAGCTAACTACAACCAAACCCTAAATAAGGTATTTTTTTTGGTCACCAAAATGTTACAATTAACTTTCATGAACTGAAAACACACTGTGAAAGGGTTAAAGTCGTAAGACGAAAACACTCCCAGACAACGCCGTGTGGCTGTCAATCACAAGGTAGCCACACCCTAAAGCATCCCCTACTTTATGGTCTATTTGACTCTAAATGGGACCATAATGTACTAAATGAACATCATGCTGTATTGAAGAAGACTTGAAACTAGCGATTGAGACCATAAACTCATGTTTACAATGTTTACTGAGGTAATAAATCAAGTGAGAAGTAGGCTCATTTCTACATAGACTTCTATACAATCTGATTTCATTTTGCAACCAGAGGAATCGCCCCCTGCTGGCTGTTAGCGAGAATGCAAGTTTAAGGAACTTCCCTTTTTAAGGCTTCACTTTTCAGACCCCTGAGGTTGCCCACTGGTTACAACATAATCATAAAGTTCTTCTTTATGCTTTCAAATAACAGATTTATGTGGAAAAATCCAAATTAACTAAACACTAAAGAGAACTGCTACAAGATAACATGGTTAAATATTGTTGTGCTTCATCTCTTTTAAATGTTTCATATATGAACAGCCAACATGTACTTTACTACTTCACCAATACAGTGTTTAAATTGACCTCATAAATATATCAATCCTTCTAAATAATCACCTATTTATATTTATGTTTGATATAACATCCTGCGACTGAAATACAAAGCAAGCTGCTGTGCGTTTCCTGAACAAAAATAGCTTGAAGGTTTCTTTGTTGTCATAGGTCTTTTGAAAACAGTGTTTTATCAGTGACTTGTGGGGATTCTAATTTAATTTCTTAATCTAATATCTTTTAACTTGTATGTGAGTTAATTTGGTCCTGTGTGTTTGTGTGTATGTACTAGGAGCTGATCCTGGATGCAGAGGACACATGGATTCGACTGGAGGGACTGGCTGAGACCACAGAGTACACTGTCAATCTCCAGGCTGCAAGAGGACTTGACACCAGCGCTGTAGTGTCCACTACCTTCACTACAGGTACAGTACACACACATACACACGCATAATGTATTTGTACTCTTTGATTTAAGTTTGGAAAGAGATTCTAATGGGGTGAGTTTTCTTGGCCTTCCCGCTTTTTCACAGCATATCACATTACTGTCACTATAACAAAGGTGCACAATAATGGGTCCCCATAGTCAGACACCGTTTTAATCTTCCTTCCCTGTAGCATAGTGACGAAGACTTCCCATTAGGCTGCATCTGCTTGGTGGCTAACCCTCTAATCTTCAATGTGCCCAGTGTGTCATTAGGTGACGGATATGTCATTCAAACAAGGAAGCATCATGAAGTTGCTAATCACCTGGAATTTATGTGAACATGCCAAAAGTAAATATCAATATCCATCATTTCAACCCAGCAGTGGACATAGCAGTAGGATGTGTGTGTGTGATGAAAGCTTTGCAGGTTGTCAGTTTTACTTTCATCTAAATCAGTTTTAATTGGTATTTTTGGCCACTTGGATGCAGCAGAACAAGTTGAAATGTCATCATATAAAGTTTATATAGGAAATTGTTGCCTATTTACACATCCAACAGACATGGAGCAACATTAGCATTAATTTTAAGTCGTGTTTCTGGCTACCTGATGATTGTAAGGTTAATATTCACTCTGCCTTTAACCCTTTTTTGGTCTCCACCAACCCCTGAGGGAAATATCCGGTCTTAATGTGACACTATGTTTACCACCTAACTTGGGTCTAACCTGGGTCTGTCTTGTCTTTGGTGCTTGGCAGGTAGTGTACAGTCAGCTCATCAAAGATTTTTCACTTAAAACAGCTGTCTGCTGAATCAGGACTTATAAAAGCAAATAATTATCTGGGGGTCCATCACTGCCAGCATCTAATTTTACATTACACATCTTGGCATCTTGATATAAAAAGGTATCTTAATATAAAAATATCAATTCCTGAATGTCGGCAAAAATAAATCGCAATATCGCAGGAAGCGCAATATTTTGCGAAATGTGTGTCAAAACACCATTTAAAATGAAATATTGTCTTGCTGATGTTCCAGCCTACACATCATATTTCACACCAAAATAAAACATCTTTGTTTAGTACAGATCCTTGCAAAAAATCACACCATAATCATCTTAATGTTTTTCTGTGAAAATGAGAACAATGATCAGTCGAAATGATTGCAATTTTTTTTTCAAAATCGTCCAGCCCTACTATCCTTGCAGTCTACAGAAATCTCCACAAACTAAATTATTTAAGTCAAAATATGGACAAAAACAAGCAAATCATAACTTGTCCTCATACGTCCTCTGCTTCTCTCCAGGGAGTCGTCTGTTTGCAACACCTCAGAATTGTGCCCAACACCTGCTGAATGGAGAGACGCTGAGCGGCGCATACACCATTTACATCAACAGAGACCCCAGCCAGGGCGTGCAGGTGTACTGTGACATGACTACTGATGAAGGAGGCTGGATCGTAAGTCACTGTGAAGATGATGCTTTCTTTTAATTGCACTTTTGTCATAATATGCAAATGTAAGAAAGTCTGTCAGTTAGGTTAAGAGAAGGGACAAAGAGTAGGTTAGACAATTGGAATTTGATTACAATACTGAATGTCCTTTTGACAACCGACTTGTATTTTTCTGATCTTGTCCCATCATCATATTTTGGTGTTTAGGTATTTCAGCGTCGTCAGAATGGCCTGACAGACTTTTCCAGGAAGTGGAGTGACTATCGGGTCGGCTTTGGAAACCTGGAGGATGAATTCTGGCTCGGTAAGACTCTTAACCTGAGATAATTAATCAAGAGAAAAAAATATGTAGAGTGTATTTTCAAATACAAGGATTTACCCGAGTCCACCATCATGCCCAGTGTTTGATGTCTGCCTCTATAGGTGTAACAATACTTGCAGGATAAGATAAAACATCTGTCCTCCAATCAAATCAAGTTAGGAACTGGAGAGTAGTTGCTCTACATTTTCTGTTTAGCCTAAAATGATGTTGATTGACAGGTAGGTGTATTAGAAAATTCACAGGTAACAGGTTTACTGACGTTTTATTTCAACTTCCTGTCACCCTGCCCAATATATTTCAACTGCATAGTATGGGCTTCAGGCTGATATTAATCTGCAACCTGCTACCCATTTTGTTCAATTTTGTGAGGGTTGTATTACCCCCTTTATCTACACGCCGTCTCCATGACTGAAGTGGATTTAATAGGTGCAATCAATAGAGGGTCCTAGCTTTCACTTGGTTTCAATTGATACATCTATTTTATGGAGAGGAAAGATGTTTCCAATATCTTGTGCAGGCAGTATAGCCTTTCTTGTAAGATTTTTCACTCTGTATGAAGATGGAGAACCATGCTGCTAGCCTTTTCTTTTTTTGCTCATCTCATCTTTCAGCACTTGACTTCACAAAGTCTATCCGATTCATTACTGGATTCCCTGAAAGCTCATCTCTCCCTGAAATGACTTGGTAATTGTTTTTAGCGTCGCTGATTCAAAGACAAAACAACAGAACATCCTCAGTGTTTTGATGGACTGCTGAAAATCTTTTTTTTCCCTCCCCCAAAATCTCATTATGAAACAATAATTATATTCATTAGAAAATGTGCTAATGAGTCATGTTTCTTCATGGGCCAGTTTTTTTGTGTTATTGTTTTGGTGCAGATGATTAAAGGAAAAATATTACATGCATATTTCATTAAGTGAATCAGGACCTTGAGAAGAATGTTTTTTGAACTTTTTGATTAGAGAAATTAAATAACAACACTGGGGGGAAATTTTATGGCATTGCATTATCACCACATTATCACAGAGGGAAGGCTGTTACTCTGCAGCTGACACACATTGGATCATAACACAAGATAGCGGTGGCACGCTCCAGTCTATTAGTGACTAAGCACACTGTAATAGGTGAAAGCATAAAGACATTTTACATCCAACCCCTCATGAACAGGAGCTGACAATATAATGGAATCTGGCACAAAAGCAATTCTCGTTGAGTCTGTCAGATTTGTTGCCTTACTAGTTATTTTTAAAGTTGTATGTTTGAGGTGTTTGTCGAGTTGACTTGAATAAGAACGTCAGCTGGTCCTGTTACTTTTAGTACACCGCAACAGGGAGGGTGTTCAAAGGTAGCTCTTAACATTTCATCACAACAGGAAAAGTTGGATTGCTGTCTGCTGGTATAAATTAATAATTTGCTCTTGTATGTCAACAAAGAAGAGAGGAGGATTACTCACTGAAGCACAGGAGACGTGATAAAGAATGTTGGACAAACATCTGTTATTGTACGATAACACTACACACACCATACAGGAGAGAAATCCCTCCTCCGTTCGCACTGCACAGTATAAAGTATAGATAGTGAGCTATAAAGTGACAGCAGTGTTTTAGCTGAAGGCGTCCTGGAGCTGCATCCTGGCACAGATTCGCCTCATATCTAGCAGATTTATATTGGCTTGGTCTCTGTACTGTATAATAAAATCTAAAGACACAGAGGCATATCTGGTTCAGTGAGTACAACATTTCATCTGACCCGTTTCCACTTCAGCTGAATCAGCAATAATCTGCCCTCTCACCACTTCTGGACTAGTCGAGGGCACCTCCTTCTATCTCTAGGGTCTTGCTTTACTTTTTTAGTCCCTCCGTCTTTCTTCTATCCTTTACTGTACTCTGTCCTCTCAGCGCATAAAAGCAGCTTAATGTAACCTCAGGGTGTGGAGCATCGCAGGCTGCTCTTTGCTCCCATGAAAGCTTCTCCCCATGATGCCAGATTACAGATAACATGCCAGCAGGGAACGCGGCAGCCTCAGAGTAGGGACGAAATGTTGCGCCTGCTGTATGAAGCTGACCTGACTGTTGATCTAGTGGTTGTGAGCGGGGCACTACAGGCTTTTTTTCACATAGTAGTAAAAGCACAGGTGTTAATAATAACATCAATAATTAAGTGTCCCAGCATGCAAAATAGACCCTGAAGCTAAAAATGGATTTTTAGCCATCATTCATTTTATTAATTGCACCAGTGCTTTTTCAACTGTGACATGTCAAAATGTCTTATTTGAGAAAAAAAAAAAAGGTTTATTGGGGAATTATCTAAAGCTGTACAATTAATGGAATATTAATCACAATCCCGATTTAGGCTTCCCACAATTAAATGAACATGATCGACTGCGATATTGACGTTTAAAATGTGTGCTCAGCTCATAAAAACCTTCTGCTACATAAATGAAGTGCTTCCTAAACTAACAGCTAGAGATGCAGCGTCAATCAGCAGCCGACCGAAGCCGGACGGTTTTCATTAGTCTCACACACACGTGCAGCCGCCACATGAAGGTTATACGTTGGCACGCAGCAGCAGCGTCAGTACCGTCACACACAAACAGAGCATGTCATTGGTGTGGAAGTTTTTCAGCCTGAGTGAAGAAGACATAAAGCGGCAATTTGTCACAACTGCAGGTCCAAAATAAGCCGTGGAGAAACAACCTTAAAAACATTTCGAACAACTAACTTAATCAGATACTTATTATATTGTAATTCATTCTCGTGATGCTGCTCAGAGTAATCACAGTGACCGACTCGTCTGCCGACAACACGGAGCACATCATGGTGCGTTCAAGCTCTGCTCAGTAAACATGAGTATTAGGCGATGGTAAATTATGATGCTATCATGATGCGTTCAAATGTAATCTTGTAAAATGTAGTTTTTGGCAAGAAACTTGAATAAATTGAGTTGTTTGAAGGACATGTTTTCACAACAAATTATAAAATAGACATTAGAGAAGGAATTATGACCTGCTGAACTTCCTAACACTACTAGCTATAAGCAGCTTATAATATATAATTAGAACTACTAATGCCAAGATTCATTTAATCAAAGCAAAATATTTAAATAAAAATACCATCTTTTATTTCCTAATCATTTGAATTTTGTGATTTTATATAAATAGCCACTATGGATGACAATAACAAAGTAAAACAATAACATTTAGAATTTTTGATGGTAATAATGAAGCACAACATGGTGTAGAGAAAGCAGCGCTCTGATTATTTAAATGTGAATTTGCATTACAAATATGTTGTCCCTAAAATCTATGAATAATCTTGATAGCAATCATGATCTCAATATTGATCAAATTAATTGTGATTATCATTTTGGCCATAACCGTGGAGCCTTAGCATTATCTTACTAAATGCCTGATCTCACCAGAACATAGCAGAGAGGGAAATTTAATTGTGTGTCCTCGCAAAAAAAGGGTGATGTTAAAAGGTTTTTCACGTAGGGACATCCTGTGGGTTGTATTCGAAAGAGGTGAAGGAAGGTCATGGAGAAAAGGTTGTGCTACACAGCTAACACAATAACTTCCCTCATTTTTAACACTTCAGTTCTTTTGCCACTTCGTCAAAAGTCAGCACTGTCAACACAGCTTGTAATGGCAAGTTTTTGACCAGAGAAAGCTGCCCAGTAGTCCAGGTCAAGGGTTTCCAAAGTCTGACACTGTGGGCCTCTCCTCAGAAAGATTTGAGACAACTGCCCACCCAACCCGTTTTCTGTATGCATTTACATATAAATGGAGAACCATGTTTGTGGGACATTCTGAGCCTTAGTACTGTCAAAAAAATATAAATAGTGCACCAAGTTAATATAATATTATAATGGATTTTGTCACTCCTATTATTCTGAGCTCCGTTTTTTAGCCTGTATTTGCTTACATATGGGAAATTGACCATATTTTATGTGCATTTTAAGCATTTGCAGTGTAAGAAGTGTCCTTAAAATGTATCATCCTTATAGAAAGTAAATGGCATGATCATACAGATGGTCACTGCAGTTTGAAACCATTCGTCCTTCACTCTTCTTTCTACAGATTAGGTCGCTGTCATAGCCCTTAGAGAGCTATTATAGTGAACATTTAGCTAATCACCGCCGCTACACGCATAACAGCAATATATTGGACAGTGTGGTACCATAAACATCGATATTAAATCCACTCAAACTGAAAAGAAGAGGCACTTGACTGGTCAGCAGTAAAGAATATGGAAATTAAGCTTTCATTATTATGTGTTACAGTTTGAAAACGGCCGTTTTTATTGCTGCTCTAGGGCAATCTATTCTCCCTACTCACTGACCTCGGCCAGTTTTCATACCGAACACAATGTCAGTAATAACAGAGAGAAACCAGGGTGGCTGTGTGCGAATATGTGATCATTATCCCATTCTCTTTCTTTTTTTAATTTACCCCCTTTGCTTCTGAGTAAGTGAGAGAGAAAGGCTGGTAATAAAATGTGACGAGATGGTAATATTGGTAGTATAATAGGACAAGAGTGCAATAGTGTGTCAAAATGCATTTTTAATCGCTGCAGTTTGGAATAGAGCAGTCTGATCCCATAAAACTGCTGGAGGAAAAAACAGTAAAAAAATTATGGGTGCGAGATTAATTGCTGATAATACAGTGATATTATACAATGGAAATTAGAGATGACTGAGTGTTAAACACAATTTTATTACAACAATTGCTTTTCCCCTGTCACCTTAAGTGCCTTTGGGTTGTACCATAGATTTTATCTGCTTTCCATTGACGTATTACAGCAGACTCCCTGCTCTCTCTCCGATTTCTACTTCCTACTCCTTATCAGCGTAGGCTTGAGGATTTTTATTTTTTTCTTCGGATTTTGTACATGTGATGCTTCCGTTGGAGGTTAAGCAGGGAAAGAGACTCTTTTCCAAATGGGTGCTTGTTGTAATCTGATAGTGAAGGCAGTTCCAATCTCTCAGGTTGGTGTGGGGTCTTATCGCCTGTCGAGGGTTCAAACGAGCCCCACATCTGCTACCTTGGAGATAGAGAGCAAAGCCGCATATCTCAGGAAGTTGCGACATGTGGCATTTGCAGGGGGGCTGATGGTGATGGTGTCCACCGCTCTCGACAATGTCAATCATGCACATCCATACAACCAGCTGACAAAGACGTCCGACATAGTGCTTATCGGGATTCAAACCTTTAACCTACAAGGCTGCAGTGGGAACAAACTGTCTATCTATGTGTACGTACGGGTGGTAGGATGTCACTAGGTCACAAAAATCAATATTAAATTCTTTGTGTAATGGTTTTACGTACTGGAGGAGGGATCCCTCTGTTGCTCTTCCTGAGGTCTCTTCCTTTATTCCCCATTAAGGGCATATTTGAATGGAGTTTTGCCTCATCTGAATCAAGGGTCTATGGATAGACGCTGTCATAAGAGGAACATTTGTGACTTGTAATTGTGGGCTATATACATTTTTGTAATCTCTTTATGCTTTAACCGACTTTAAACCTATCTTGGACCAGTGGGGTTTTCTTCAATCACAATATGAGCGTAATGACTTCCATATCAGTATGTCTTTTTAAATCTGGTTTTGAAGCTGTAACGCCAGTGTGATTAAAACCTAGATCTTTCTTTGGTTATTAAATATAATACAATATAATGTGTTGTTTCTCCGCAGGTCTAGACAACGTCCAGAAGATTGCTGCTCAGGGCCGTTACGAGCTGAGAATTGACATGAAGGACGGACAGGAGTCGGTCTACGCCAATTATGACAAATTCTCCATTGGAGATGCGAGAAACCTCTACAAGCTCAGGATAGGAGAGTACAATGGCACCGCTGGTACGTGCTGAATACATTACATTGAATATAATATTATTTTGTTTAAGTTAACATACTTCATTATTGGCTCTGTGAATGATAGCCATGTGATCAACCAACTTTCTATAATATTGAAATGGCCAGTCAGGACATCAACATTGAAAGCTTTTTGCGATATGAATATTTTTGCCAAAAAACTACACTATATACTTTAATATCGCAAAGTGTGTGCTCTCCCATCTCTAATCTGCCATCTGCCATTTTTCCTGCTGCCTCCTTTCCCCTCCATCTTTTCTTCTCCCCGATGTCTAAAACCCGCCTCAGCACTCCTCCACATTCCACTTTTGTCCTCGCTCTCCATGTATCTCTCAGTCTGTCAACATGACCATATGCCAGAATTACCCATCATCCCCTCATGTTTATAATTATACTTTTTCCTGAGAGCCTGTAGCAGGACCGATTTCCTCTCCCTCCCTCTCATGTCTTTTCCCATTCCCCTTCTGCCTGCCTGGTCGTTAATGTCCCCTCATCACACCGTTATTCACCGCAGCCATATGTAAATGTTGCCCGGCATACACTGATGTCTAAGGTTCTGCATCTCTCTCTCTCTCCTCTGATCCCAGGTGACTCTCTGAGCTACCACCAGGGCCGGCCCTTCTCTACAAAAGATAGAGACAACGACATCGCTGTCACTAACTGTGCCTTGTCTTACAAAGGAGCGTGGTGGTACAAGAACTGCCACCGGGCAAACCTCAACGGCAAATACGGCGAGTCCAGACACAGTCAGGTAAGTCATACAATAAATACATTACTTGATCAAAGAGTGAATGTGACAAATAAAATAGTTAATCTACTGATCATAAAGCCAAACTACAAACGAGAATTGCCGCCTCGCGATTGTATGCCTCTGCCAACCAGTCAAATTACAGTTTACATCCATGTCTGTCCAAAATGACTCACTGAATCACTTCATCATTTTATCCTGTTAAATTGTCATAATTAGCATATGAATTCTTGCGATATGGCCAGGAACGTGTTTTGTGAGGTCACAGTGACCTTTGACTACCAAAATCAAATCAGTTCATCCCTGAGTCCAAGTGGAAGTTTGTGCCAAATTTTAGGAAATCAAGACGTTCCTGAGATATCGTGTTCACGAGAATGGGACGGTCTAACAACCCATAAAAGTAATGACTCTGGCCACGGCTGTCGCCGACGTGGAGGCATGAAAAATTAAGGCTTTGTTTATCCAAATTACAAAAGACCACTCCTGCTTAATTGTGATACTGTATCGGGAATGGATCCAAGAAGGGAATGGATTAACAGCATGGTAAAGTAGACAACTACCCCAGTACCCAAAAAGCTCCAGATTTAGTGTGTGTAAACTCAATTGTGCTAATTAGATTGAAATTTTGTTTGGGAATATGTAGCATAATTTCAACTGACATGATAAGGGCCTCAAGGTGGGTGAGCTTATGACCTGAGCTTGTGGTCCGGTCTCAAAGAAAGTGCCGTTTCAAAAAGCAGGAAACACAAATGTCTCAAAAGCTCAGCACATACCACCAAAACTAACTATCATTTGGGTGTAACCTTTAACTCAATGATGCCGCTTGATCAAGTTGAGATTTTGGTATTTACCAAATTCCCACAAACTGGCTTGATAATGGCAGTGTGATTAAAGGTTGAAATTTGTTTGAAAGACTAATCATTTGTACATTAAATCATATAAAACTTGCTACAAAAATCCTGATGGAGGAGTTGTAATGAAAGGTCAAAAAAAGGACAGTAACTGCTACACCACTTGTCCTTAATCTATATTGATCAAAAGTGCCTGCATCATCTGCCGGGAATGACACTCTTATCCAAACACTCATACCAGTGAGTTCATATTCCAATTACAGAAACGTGGAAGGAAAAGGCTTGCGACAAAACATGAAACAACCCTGCACACGTGTTTGATTAAAAACAATACTGGTGTCCCATTCTCACACTGACAGGTGTTTTTTTTTTTGCTCACTACATGTGAGGTGGAAGCGAATGTCGGAGGCTCGTCCGGTTCTTTTGACTGAGTGTGTGATGTAGCTCAGCTTGATGCCGTAATGGCTCGACAAAGAGAGTGAGGTGTTGTGTGTGAAGCTGTGATTAGGCTGAACTACAAAGGCTTTGGAGCATCACTGCTTCTTTCTCTGTGTGCTCTGTACCTTCGTCTTTGTTGTTTGACGACATGAAATGAGACCAGGTGGGAGCAGAGATGGACAGGCATAAAGACACGCAGAGAGAAATTGCCTCTCAGTGTAAAGCTTCAAATGGGAAGGTTTTGCGGTGACGGGGATTAGCAGGGATAGAGTGAGACTATAATTACACTAAATTCATGATTGCTAGCTCTTAAGACAGGATTTTTGCCCTCCTGCTTTGACTGCTTCCTTCAGTTGATATTAAAATACACTTTACTGAATATATAACATTTTCCATCTTCAGACTATCCTTTTATTTGACATTTTTCTGTCTTTTTCTCAAATGCCCTGGCCTTTTTTACAAAGCCCTGTTGATTCAAGCAGCTTTTCACTCTTACAGGGTATTAACTGGTACCACTGGAAAGGCCACGAGTTCTCTATTCCTTTCGTTGAGATGAAGATGAGGCCATTCAACTTCCGTAGCATCAGCAGCAAGAGGAGGCGGTCTGCCCCTGTATAAACAAACCGCCTCCTCCCAGCCCAGAGTCATGGATAAAAAGAGTTCGGACGATGTTTACTGATGAGTTTCTGCTATATGTGTGCCTCACTGCTCTTTAATGCATTTTAGTGTGGCCGCAAAGAAAAAAAGGGGGGGTTATGACAAAAAGCTACTAATATTTTATTAATATTCAGTTGTAAAATAATAAAACCCATTATTATTAACATACTACCAACACACGGAAACGGCTATAACTATGACATCATGAAATAGCAGAGGGTGAAACAATGTCCGAACTCTGTTTATCTGTGCTCCTACCCAGCTTTAGCTGTCTTTCCCTGCTGTACTTCTACCCAGATGATAGAGGACACTGTATGTAATTTATTAAATACTTTGAATGACAATGGTTCTATTTGCTGTAAAAAAAAACGGAAAGGCAAACCAAGAAGCTTTTTTTTTCTTTAAGTCTGTGATTTGCCTTTCCCTGGGATGCGAGGAAATGTGCTCAGAAATGCCCTCAAGACTGCGAGAGCTAACGTTATTTTAACCGTTACGAAACAATAACACTTTTAACGAAAAATATACTGTATATGCCCTTAAAACCCTTAACTGTAAGATATATATATTTTTATAACTGATATTGTGACAAAAGTCCATCTATTTAATATGATTTGATGCCTTGGTTTTTGAGCCTATATTAAGTTAATGTAATCGTAAAACATGATGACAAATACTGGACACACGAGATAAAATTAATATCAAAAAGCAAAACTGAACAACCAGAATCATCATTCACAAAGCAGTGCACCAGCAACACCTTCATTACCATCTAGTTATCTAGTTACCATCTAGTTATTTATTTTATTTCTCTCTGTCTGTGTTTCTGTTGATTACAGTATCCTCTGTGTTAATTATTAAAGCAGAATGAAAATCATCAATATTGAACTTTATTATTATTGGTAGCACACACTGAGACAGTATTTGCACTACGAGTGGGAACACAGCAAAGCTATTCTTGTTCATTCAATTAAGTTATTTCTGTAGTCGTTCATGGGCATTTAAATATTACTTCCTGGACTTTATTTTCAAGCAAATTACAAACGCTTAATATCTGTGTCACCCCTGTTGTGGATGCTGTGATTGCTTGCAGAGATGGTGCTGATAAATGTAATTTTTAAAGCTGAGGGAGGCAGTTTATTTTTGATATTATTGGGCAAGAAATCCACAATAACCTTTCAGCATACTGCAATTCAAGTGGTAACCCGGGGAAGGCAGTTTTATGGAAAAGGCAAAAAAAAAAAAACAGCAGAATTTAAAAATAAAGCCCTCATCCTGCATCTTCCCTCTCTGCCCTAAGACGTTATAAAGCGGGAACTCTATATGAATTACCGTCCTGTTTTCTTTGCAAACGTATGGGCCTGTAAAGCCACTTTGAGATGACATACTATGATTCGAGGCTCTAGCAAGCTAAAATATCGGAAAAGTGTTTCAGAGATGTAGCCGTGAGGCTAGTACAGAGCGCTAGCCCGGCTAAACTATTAGAGATGGAGAGAAAATGTTGCTAATGGTTTAGCCTTCTGCTAACCGTAGCGTAGCTGCTGCCATAGCTACCGTAGCCGGCGCTAGCCACAGCGGTGAGAGAATATAGAAGCAATGGGACAAAACTCTGGTGCTTTTTTGACAACAGCAGCTGTCGCCATTTTGGACTGAAAACACTTATTATATTCATAATATTTTATTGTTCGACACTGGTCATTTCGATAGAATATGACAATAGAATAGAACTAATTTTGTTTTCCTTTTGCGTGGCACTTTTTAGGCAGACGTTTTACTACTGCCATCTGGTAGTTGCTTTCAGTCCAAAATGGCGAAGCGTAGCTTTTCTGCTGGTCGCTGATGTTGCAATGGAACGTCCAATTGACTTTCACTTCTTGGTAATATACGTTCTTTGGCCATGAGCAGAAGGCTAAACTATTGGCAACATTTTCTCTCCACCTCTGAAAGGCTTCCCTGATATCGTCAGACTCTCTTTTTGATAAGTCAGTCTTCTTTTTTGGGTTGCTTTGCTGTATAGGCAGTTGTTGCCAATGCTGGAAGAGCAACTTTTTCTGCAGGATACTCTGCCGCTGAATCAGGACATGCACCTGCAATTTGCATTTGTAGAACAGCCAATAGGAACGCTTTCCCTCTGAACTGACCTGTGATTGGCCAAGGTCTCCCGTGACGGGCTAGATTTTTTTTTTAAAGCCTGAAAACAGAGCCATGAGGGAGTGCAGCAGTCTAGTTTTCACTCAAGGTGCTTGAATTACAATATGTTGAAAGGTTATTATAAAATGTTTGCCGAAATATGCCAAAAATAAACTGCCTACCTGCAGCTTTAACCAAAGATCTGCATAATAAAGATTCGGCCTGCTGTTTGGAAAGATGCCAGTCTGTTCTGTCACCAAAGTCACTGAAGCAGCTTTTTCCTGTATTAATAGATTCTCACTTTTCAGGGACTTTTATGGTAATCATGTCCCTTGGCATTATTTTATGCAATGTGAACACTAAATTCTATGCAAAAGAAAGTCAGGGTGGGCATAGTGCGGATTTTA
The DNA here is from genome assembly GCA_916701655.1 of Sebastiscus albofasciatus. NCBI lineage: Eukaryota > Metazoa > Chordata > Actinopteri > Perciformes > Sebastidae > Sebastiscus > Sebastiscus albofasciatus. The sequence goes on along the minus strand of CAKAOI010052305.1, from coordinate 19,128 downwards.
GCCTGGCCTCTCCCCCACTGCTAGCTGAAATGAACTGAACAAAGAAAGCAGGACGTGGAGTGGGGCCAAGTCTTTCTTCTGTGCCATTCTTCTACTTGCTTCGCTATTTAAGCTCCCCAGTGAAACAACTAAATCAGCAAACATGGCAGAGAATGTATTCTTTTAGTAGGACGGGTGTAATCTGCAGCATGCCCACCAAGCATTTTGTTTCATTCAGTGTTCACACTGTCGCACAAAGCATTCAGTGCCAGTGCATTTAGTTGACTGCAGTTTTCTGGAAACGGTTTTGTTTTAGTTTCCTGCCTCCTCTGTTGGAGGAAAATTATATCTGTCGAGTTTTTAAGACAACTCACATACTGGCTAAATCTCCCCTCTGGTTTCATACCATCAATCACAAAAAACAATGTGTTGTCCGATACAATCCTTGGAAATCAATTTCACCATCGCTGCAAGCAACATTTGGTCTCATATATATTCAATAATCCAAATATTAACAGCTGGAAATCTCAGTTTCTTCATTTCAGTTATCTGATTGAAGCAAACCAGAAACTCTGGCTTGTATCATACGACTGTGTATATTTTTCATTTGTGTTTTTTGTCCCTTTTAGACTTGAAAACAATGGTGACTCTCCCCTCTATAAATTACTAATATACTCATGTAGATATAGAGTTGAAGATGATGTGATTCTTTTGATGTGTTCCCCCTTTAGATGCAAACTAATTCAGAAAAACCCTCTGAAACATTTCCCCTTTTAACAGCTGTATTTTTAACCATTGTTGTGTTAAAGGGCGGATGGAACCTACTGCATGTTGACTAAATTTCAATCAAGAGTCTGATAGTAAATAACAAAATGTCATAAGAATATGTTTTGTAGTGACATATTTCTTTGCTGATCTGGGTAAAAGGTGCTTTTGAAATAGTTTGTATAGACGATGTAGATAATATAGATTTATCAGGCCTTCAAGCTGTTGTGGAAACAGTAAAAATGCCCACAAGGGCAAAATAAAACCAACATAACCTAAAATATAATTCATAACAAACTGTTTCAACACGTGACCTTTCCCAGGTCTGATTTATGTTTCAGTGTCAAAGTGACTGTTTCAGAGTCTCTCATGCAATCCATCTCCCACAGTGATTTATAGTAGCGTAGGGAATTCTCCATGTACTTATTTCATTAAATTCTTAGATGAAGTTTGCCTCGGTGCATTTTTGTACAAGGAACAAAGGTCATGAAGCTTTGCGGAAAGGGAACAGAATGTTATTTGTATTGTGAGGGATTTCTCTCATGGCAAACTATAAGGTGCTCTTAAATCTTTCAAGAGGAAAGCTGATATTTATTATTTTAACATATTTTTTTCCAATCATCGTTCATCAATTAAAGCTTTTTCTGTCAATCAATGAGAAAACCACAAAAGGAAATTGTCTGAGTCAAGTTGTCTTGCTGTGGAAAAAGCCTCTGTCCTGCGGTTTCATTTCAGGTTAATAATATATTTTAATTTCTTTTTTCATTTGTTTTTAAAAAAAAAATTTCAGGAAAACAAATAATTTGAAATTGAGCAATTGCAACTATCTTGTCATGGAAACAACATGCCTGAAATTACATTGACAAGGTGCCAGAGGCCTGTACTACGAAGCAGATTTTGGAGTTAGCGAGGTAACTTCAGGGTTAACCCTCGGTTTTCTGTCCTACAACGGGGTAGATCGCCATGGTAACCTATGCTGAACACCTAACCATCTCTAGAGCAGGTTGTGTTCCAGATAAGAGATCAACTCGTATAAAAGCATCGCCTACTGACCAATTAAAGCTCGGTGTGCGGATCGTAAGATAATATTACACAAATATGAAGAAGTTACAGTCATAATCCAGGCTAAAACAATACAGTTTAAACTGACAAATGCAGGAAGGACAGCTGGCTTTATGCTGTGGGTGCCTACCGCTTTGAATTATGTTTTTATATTTATTGTCTTATTTGATCTCAAATCCGTTTCACACCACCAGAGTCGGGGACGCAGCTGAGAGAATAGGTGAAATAGTCAAACATGCCACATCTTTGTCAAAGGGCATAATGAAGTGTAATCTATTCATCCATCCTATTCTGAAAGCTATTCATAATATCACTGTCCCATCTAGCTGGCTATATCTGACTTTTGAGTGTTTCGTTAAATTAATAAATCTAATAAGTAAGTTAATTGAAATAATATAATTAATAATAAGTTCATTTACGCATTCACAATTTGTTTCTTTTGCCAGCTGTCCTTCCTGCATTTGGCAGCTTCA
>CAKAOI010052305.1:0-16829 GCA_916701655.1 Sebastiscus albofasciatus | reverse complement strand
TCAGGGTTAACCCTCGGTTTTCTGTCCTACAACGGGGTAGATCGCCATGGTAACCTATGCTGAACACCTAACCATCTCTAGAGCAGGTTATGTTCCAGATAAGAGATCAACTCGTATAAAAGCATCGCCTACTGACCAATTAAAGCTCGGTGTGCGGATCGTAAGATAATATTACACAAATATGAAGAAGTTACAGTCATAATCCAGGCTAAAACAATACAGTTTAAACTGACAAATGCAGGAAGGACAGCTGGCTTTATGCTGTGGGTGCCTACCGCTTTGAATTATGTTTTTATATTTATCGTCTTATTTCATCTCTTATATTTGTCAAAATTCTCATTACATCCCAAGAGCAATCAATAAATCAAATGCTCTGACAAAACAGCCAAAGAGAGAAACCCTGAGTCGATTTACAGAGTTGATAAACACCGTCGTAAAACCGTTTAGCGGGATCTCCTTCGTTAGGATTAGTTAAACCAGATAACGAGAAGATACCCTGGGTATGTTGAACTCGCTTCGTAGTACAGGCCTCTGAAGTATTTTTTGATATTATGATGCCAGTCCCTCTAACAAGTAAGATCGAGTAATTTGTTTTTATCTTATTATAAGCCAACTAAGTATTTGTTTTAAATCTTTTTTTGGAGGGAGGTTTTGAAAAGAAAATCTCCTCCGTTATTTAAACTTAATCTCAGTCTGTCACTGGAATACACTCACACTGTATTACTATTTGTTTCTACTGAGCTTCTTACAGGGAAACTTGTACATCTTATTTATTCCACTTCTATTTATTTTCCAATTACTCTTGACGGATGCGACATAGTAAAGCAAAATTACAGTTAATAATGACACACGGTCCTCTATGATATCAAAAAAGGAAATGCTTTATTTCATGGGTTTACGTTTACAAGTGAATTAACGGATACAACCGCCATGTTTGGTGATTTGTTATATAAGCCAGAAACTGAAACTGCATTGATTTGAAATCTTGCCATGAAATGTAAATGGTGACAAAATTTGATCTTGACTGTTTGAGAAGCTCATATATGCTGAAACTAAGGATTTATTGTTGGATAACCTTGGATATTACTGTCAAATTTAGCTCTAGTTTGACTTAAACATGTACTATATAGTTCCTTTTTTAATACATTTTCTACATATTAATAAAATATTCAAATAGTCTGATTTGGTGTATTGTGTTTCTTTTTTGATGTTGTGTGTGTTGATTACATGCTGTTATATGTCAAATTGATGGTGAACTTTCACATCCTTGTACGACACCTTTGCTTGAACAAAGCCTTGGTTCAGTTTGTTCACTTTTGGAGTCCAGATTTATATCGATATGGTCACTGCAGCTACTCCCCCGTTTAACTCCTATGAAATAATGAACTACCTAGAGCCAACTGGCTCCATGTCATGAACTTTTCAAAGTATCTTCACCTCTAATTGGAGGTTATTAAAAACTGAAGTCAGGCCGGCAGTAGTTACAAGTGAACAGTGAAAGTGCAGTGATAAAGGTCTGCTAGTGTGGATCCAGGACCTGCAATATATGCTCATACGCAGAGATATAGCAGACCTACACGGACATGGAAACACTTCTGAAGACAACATATTGGCTAAGCATTAATTCTAGATACGTTTACATTTTCATCTTCAAAGAGCTGATTGTAGAGAACGGTCTCTTGGCAAGAGCCAAATTTAAAGTCAGTTAGACTGTCAGAATTACAAAAAAAGTAGAATTTTAGATTATGAAAATAATATCAATTGGCTGAAGAGCAGGTAAGGAAGCGCCTTCAGTTTAAAGGAATAGTTCAACAACTAGAGGCTAGTGGTAGCGTCACATTTATCATACAGACATGACTGTGGTATTGAGCTTTTCATCTAACGCTCACCAAGAACGAGAACAAGTATATTTCCCAAAATGTCAAACTATTGCTTGAAATCCTCCTATATAGGAAGTAACAAAAGAGAAAAAAATAAATGATGTTACGCTGGAGTTGGTGCTTCCATCCAGCTTTTCTAATTAGTAGGGCTGTCAATCAAATAAAATATTTAATCGTGATAAATCACATGATTGTAGATGATTACTCCTTAATCTCCTTATCAAGTATTTAATACTCTTATCAGCATGGGAGTGGGCAACTATGCTGCTTTATGGAAACTCCTTGGCCGATTAAATTCTGATGTAGAGAAAATTTAACTCCTATGATTGATCAGCTACAAAATTAATAAATCACAAATTAACAATTACAAAACATTCAGATAAGGCTCCAGTAAGGGCATTTGAGGGGAAGATGCCTGTTAATATTTGCTTGGTCACAGATGTGACAAAATGATGAACGTAACAATTGTTGCCTTCAAATGAAACTTAGGAGCTTGGAAAGTTGTGTACCCAGTATGCTTGGCATTCAAGAGGTTAAGTCGTGAGACCATCGCTGCTAAGCAACGGCAATATTAACGGGACTGTCGGCGTCTAGAAGCCACAGAGGCTAACAATTTAGCAAGCTAGCAAGTGGGTGACATAATGCAGTAAATGCAACGGCATAATGACGGAGAAAAAATATTAGGCCGTTGGGAATATCAACATTTTCCTCAGACTTATTATAAAATTAGGAAGAAAAACAATATACAACTAAAATTACAATATATTCACTTATTATGTACCGAAAAATGAACTTCCATGGCCTCCGCCATTTCTGACAAAATCAACAAACACGTCGCAACTCGTGAACTCCGAGCTTTCATAAACTTTACACTTACGAGGTTGTGAATACCACAAGAGGGGGGCGTTCATATGGACTCTTCTTGTGAACATGGTAAACACGACCCCCTTTGAAGTTACACTGCAACTGCTTTGGAACTGTGCCAGAAGGAGTTGCTATAGCAATATGGTGTTCAAGTGAAACCAAATGCCTTTGGCAGAATAAACTAGAAAGATGAACAGGTCAGTCACAGGGTCTATAAATGTGGAAATTTAATGAATTTGAGACTGTTGAAAGAGTGCACCAGTTTAAAGTTGACTACCGACTGTTAGTCAAGCTTGAATAATTTTAATATTATGATAATATTAGATTATTAAAATTAGCCTTAAAATAGCATTGAAGGCTGGTGTGAATTTTCAAACACAGCTAGGTGGAGCATCTTTACTCATGCATGAAAACTGCTCAACCACACACACATGCATTATGGCAGCTACAGAATTGATGGCAAAAACAGATACTCACAAACCCTCAGTTCAGCAGTTTTGAGATTCATTGTTTAATTACTGCATGTTCTAATTATCTATTAATTATCCATTCAAATGTTTGGTCAGCAGAAACAACTTGGTAAATAATGAGCCTGTATGAAGTTTGTGAATATATTAAAGTCAGACAAATGAATGAGCAACACAGCACTAGCGGTGTAGTAAAGGTCAGAGAGATAAGCTCATGTTCAGACTTTATCAAAACAAAACACTTCCCATGAACAGTTGTGTCATGAAAACAATGTTCACAGTTTGATGAGGTTCTCTGTCAGTCAAGTATGAGTGTAGCTTTTATTGAACAGAAACTACTGGGTAGTTTCAGTAATCAGTAGCCTGTCTTATTACGGCAACTTGTCCCTGCTCTACCCTATCAGGTGATATTTGTTTTCATCTTTCCCAACAATTTTATAAAACTTTTTAATAATTTATTCCACATTCTACTAGTCACAAGTGCATAATGTGCCTAAGTCGTCCTTTAAAAATGTTTCTCCAAACTATACTATGACTTTTTTTTCCACATTATACTATCTGACTTTTTTGTCATAATGTATTATGCCTTTTTTCGACATATTATACTATGACTTTTTATAACATACAATATTATGACTTTTTTTGGAAATAGTATACTATGTTTTTTTTTTCAACATACTACACTGACTTTTTTTCTGACTTTTTGCAACATACTATACAATGATTTTTTTTTTCGACAAACTAAATTGACTTTTTCATTACTCTTTTTTCAACATAATGTACTTCAGCTCTTTTTTTTTGCCATAATGTACTAGGAGTTTTTTTTCAACAGACTATACTGGGACTTTTTTTCATGACATTTTTCCGACATAATATACTATGATTTTGTTTCATGAAATTTTACAACAAAATATACTATGGCTTTTTTCATGAAATTTTTTGACATATTAAAATATTACTTTTTTCATGAAATTTTTCGAAATACTATACTATGACTTTTTTTCATGACATTTTTCGACGTATTATACTATGTCTTTTTTTCATGAAATTGTTCGACATACAATACAATGACTTTTTTTCATGAAGTTTTTCGACATACTGTACTATGACTTATAGTATAATATAGTTATAGTATAGTATTATAAATACTATACTATAACTTTTTTTCATGAAATTTTTCAACATATTAAACTATGACTTTTTTTGTGAAATTTTTCGAAATACTATACTTTGACTTTTTTTCATGAAATTTCACAACATACCATACTAAGCCTTTTTTCATGAAATTTTTCAACAAAATATACTATGGCTTTTTTCATGAAATGTTTTGACATTAAAATATTACTTTTTTTCTGACATTTTTCGAAATACTATGCTATGAATTTTTTTTCATGAAATTTTTCAACATATTTAACTATGACTTTTTTTCATGAAATTTTTCGAAATACTATACTATGATTTTTTTCATGTCATTTTTTCGACATATTAATCTATGACTTCTTTTTCATGAAATGTTTCGACATATTAAACTGACTTTTTTTCATGACATTTTTCAACAAACTATACTATGGCTTTTTTTCATGAATTTTTTTGACATATCAAAATATTATGACTTTTTCATGAAATGTTTCGAAATACTATACTATGACTTTTTTTCATGAAATTTTTCAACAAAATATACTATGGCTTTTTTTCATGAAATTTTTTGACATATTAAAATATCACTTTTTTTCATGAAATTTTTCGAAATACTATGCAATGACTTTTTTTCATGAAATTTTTCGAAATACTATGCTATGATTTTTTTTCATGAAATTTTTCGAAATACTATACTATGACTTTTTTTCATGAAATTTTTCGAAATACTATACTATGACTTTTTTTCATGAAATTTTTCGACATATTAAAATATGACTTTTTTTCATGAAATTTTTTGAAATACCATACTATGACTTTTTTTCCATGAAATTTTTCAACATACTATGCTACGACTTTTTTCATGAAATTTTTCAACAAACTATACTATGGCTTTTTTTCATGAAATTTTTTGACATATTAAAATATTACTTTTTTTCATGAAATTTTTCGAAATACTATACTTTGACTTTTTTTCATGAATTTCTTTTTACATATTAAACTATGACTTTTTTTTCATGAAACTTAAGTTAAGGGCTATTACATAATCTGTTGCTATCCAATCATGTACAACTTGTAGTTTGTTACTCAAGACTTCATTAAGTACCTTGCATGATGGTGCAGCATAACACAAAGTGGAATAAAAATAATAAAAAAATAACTATTTTGGCCCAGGCAACTCCAGACTCCTGCTGCTAGATAGGCTGCTATTCAGAAACACCTGCTGTGATCTAGAGGACAGATAACTCTGCATCCACCTCAAAGCAGGTGAATTAAAACCATAGCATAGCATTCAAGTGTTTCAATCGAGAGAACGGTCAAGCAATTCATAACAAATAGTTAATTTATGTTATTAGAATGTAACGTGCAGTTTTTGTAACAAAAACAATATTTTGTGCATGTTAGTTCCATAATGTGAGTCACAGTTAGCGTCTTTATATTATGTAGAGCTAAAGTGTAGTATGGGATAGAAAGACCTACAGGATAGTGGAGCAAATACCATCAGAGTCAAGTGAGGATGATGCTAGTGGCAGTGATGATGAATGGTTGCTAGAAAAAGAAGGATTAGCAAATGCAAGCAGTAGTGACAGTAGAGCTGAAGGAGCTGAGGGGATTTTTGTTGTTGTAATGCTGCAAGTGGCCACTGGAAAAGATGGGAAGCAAGGCTGAGTGGTGACGCCATATCAAGTTCAAGTGTGTCTCTTCCTCACCTACTGTCAATCACAACAGCTGTCACTCACTGACCAATAAAACGAAGAGTTGAAACTAAAGGTGTATACTGTGTTTTCATTCTGTTAATTTCTGAAATAATTTAGAGAAGATTTTTCTATTAATCTATCTGAGTCCTTAAAGCAGCAGTAGGTAGAAATGGAGTAAATGTGATTAAACAAAGTTATTTTTATCACTATATCCTGACAGTAGTGCATGACACAGATAATCTGAAAAAAATCATGTGCCTCTGTGTCCTCCGGTGCTCCTAATGGTATCTGCAAGATTTCACAGACCGGAGGAAAACAACCAATCAGAGCTGAGCTGGAGCCTGCCGTCTCTGAGCAGCTGTCAATCACTCGCAAACTCCGATCAATCGGTCAAACTAGGCAGCGCTGATCAAATATGCATTACAGTAGGAGAGCATTAATTCACATTTGATCAGTGCTGCCTAGTTTGACCGTTTGATCGAAGTTCACGAGTGATTGACAGCTGCCACCGTTGAATGAACAGCCAATAGTAACGCTCTCTCTCTGAACTCACCTGTGATTGGCCAAAGTCTCTGTGATTTTTTAAAGCCATGAGGAGGTGCAGAAGTCTAGTTATTTCTCAGAACACTTGAATTAAAATATGCTGGTTATTATGAATTTTTTTGCCCAATGATGCCAAAAACATTCTGCCTACTGCAGGTTTAAATTAACAATTTACATGTCACTCTATTTAAAACTACTTGTTAGGTAGCAGGACATTGTTGCAGCCTCTTTCTGGACTTCAGAGGACTCAGAGTTTCTGATTGACTGATCATCCATCGAGTCAGTGTCCCAAACATAAGATGATTTGTTGACTCCAGTAAGTCAACTTTCTAACTCTGCTAAATCTCAGTGTCTCCATTCTCTGCTTCAGGGACTTAAGTCTGTCGGGGCTTATGGTGGTTTCTCTGCAAAATCGACAGAATCACCTCTCCAAAAGTGCTCGAGGGCTCTGTTGTGAACTTTTGTGAAGACTTTTAATGAGTCTGCCAAGCTGTAAAACCTACACGTTGAATTAGGAATGGGTGACATGGCGAAAATCTTCTATCAAAATAGGTCATTTCACATCTCGATAACGATATATATCACGATATAGCATGTTTTCTGGTAATTCAGTAAATAAATAATCTATATATACGCTATACATACACACACACACACATATATAGATACATATACACACACGCATATATATATATCAAAACGATATCAAAATGTCTATTGCCTATAGATGTTTATAGACATTTTTATATCGTTTCGATGATATATATCATCATTCTGCACACAGCTTACAGCAACATTGAATATTCCCTAATTGTAGCATTTTTATGAAATAAGTAACAAATTATTAGACTATATTTTATTGTGACCACGGTACATCCAAAACTACACACTCTAGTTTATCCATTTCCACTTTAAGGCTCAATCTAGCTGTGAGTTGATGGCTGAATAAAAAAAATCAAGTTGAGACATCGAAATTCAATTTCATTATTCATGTTTCCCCTCTGCTCACATAGTAATGAAAAGACTGAAAATGCTGCACAAATGTCAGAAAATGTGTTTTCTGTGCAGCTATAAAACACAGTTGAGCAGCATAAATGCCTGTCTACTCTTTCTCCTCCTCTCAGCAACCTCATCCATCCAGTAATGCCTCCACATCTCTCTACAGGATTGAGCACAGAGCTGGTGACGGGGGGAAGCTGATGAAAAGCGGCGTTGTGAGCCATCCCCAGCTTCCCATGCGCTCCTAGAGCCTCTTTACATCTCACTGAACCCAGAAAGTTAACAGGCCCTGGCAGGCATCTGAATACGAGGGAGGTGCAACCCAGATCTCCCAGTTAGAGCTTCTCTGTGATAGGGTTGTAAACACCAGGGCTTAATTGGGACACCGGCCGGTGAGCAGCTTGATTTCCATCAGCCATTTATTGATGCTCAGTGCTTCATGAGTTGGAGTGGGGGAGCCTGCAGGCCTCATAGATCACAGAAGCATGAAGATTTAACTATTCACAACCTCGGCGGAGTCGAATTTGAGGTAAGATGTGCTGGTCATCATATTCTACAAGTGAAGCAGTTCTTTTTTATGTTTGTTCTAATTAGAAGGTGATAAAAAAGAACAACGGCTATTATTGTAATGATCTATCCAACCATTCGTTAAGGTTTCCAGACTTTTGAAACACTTGTAATTAATGAATGAATGCATAGTGGCGGAGGCAGAAATCACAGTGTGGTTCATGGGCACAGAGAAAATCAGGTGGGCTTAGCCTGTCCAGGACAAAACATCTACTTAATAGGTTCTGAAAAGTATATGTTAACAAAAATAGGTCATTACAACTAGAGGTATAACAATTAATCGGCTCTGATGGGACGTTTTACAAACTATCGTTATCGGCGGAACTGGGCTCTGATAGTGGCCGATGGCTGCACAGCCTCCACCAGTCACATGGGGACGTACATCACCATTTTGTATAGAGGCTCCATACACAAAGTCAAGGTAGAGGGGGAGAAAAAAAGTTATCTCTGAATATACAATGCAACACTATCAGCTCTTTGTCCCAGATACAAGATAGGAAGACAGGGAGGAAAAGAAAACATTCAATGTTACTTTAACTAGCTTACTCTACCAATTTCGTGTTCTGTCTAGCAAAAAATCCAAATAACCCTTCATTAAATTAAAATCACACACTTAAGGATCCTCCTTACCCTGGGAATATGCACGAACCTAGAGAGACTGGCATTTCACAATGAAGCGCAACAGAAGTAATCCTGGTCTGTGTGTAAACCACAGAACAGCGCATCGCCCATTACAAATAAATAGAACATTTTTCATCAACGTAATCCACCAAATCACACTTTAGTATATTCTCTTATGAATTATTAAATTCGGAGTGACAAAAATTAAAATTTATTAAAAACGGCATATGCAAAAGTATCTACGCTGCTTCAGAAGTAAAGACGATATCGACCAATTAATCAAGTATCGGCTATTTCCTGCTCCAAACTATCCTCATATCGACCTTTAAAAATCCACCATCGGTCAACCTCTAATTACAACTATGCTCGCCTCAATGCACCACAGTTTAATCATACAAGCCTTAGACATCAGAGGTAATGTTACAGGCACCTGATATGTATACATTCATAGTGTACATATCCAACTACGCCGAATATATAAAACAACCTGTTGGATTAATCATTCAATATGTATTCCAGCATATTTGCACTCTGCAACATTTAAACTACTGCATTATTGTTTATAATTTACATACACAGTCTGACATCCTTATTGTATTCTTTATGTATTTATCTTCTTTCTTTTCTCTTGTTCAGCTTTTGTTGACCTTGTTTTTAACTGCACATACTATTTTCGTATGTACAATGAGAGCAGAATAATCAGTCAAATTCCTGTTAAGTATAGGCCTACTCATACCTGTCCAATCAAGCTGATTCTGATCCAACAAGACAAACATTAACAGCATGACATAGTCTGGCACACACAGGTGACAGACCCAACAGCATCATTAATCATGCCTATGGATAGAGCACCTGTATTAACATAAAACAAAATACACTTTAACATATTCACACACACAGCTCACAGCAACATCAGCATTAAATCCACTTGTACACAGAACAAAAACTATATCATAATAATAATAATATTGAAATAGGCCACTGTAGTCCAAAATTGTAAATGAGTTTACTTTTGATGATGCCAGCAGGAGATGAAGGGGCTTGGCGTTGAACACTGAAATTATTTCATTGAAGTATCTTTCAAAGGAGAGCAGAGTTCAGTCTGATGTGATGCCCTGATGCCAGTTTTTATCCAACTGACAGGTGAAGAGTGTTTCACCAGCAGGCCTGCAGCTTGTTATAGGTAGGGAGGGTGACTAGGGGCCACATAAGCTTATTTAGTTTTAATTAACTGGTTGATGTAGATAATAAACAGAGAGGAGTATTCATTTAAAATTGGTGAAGTAAAATTCAAGACTTTCTGCTCATGTTTCCAACAGCTGAAGACACTACAAGCAATCAGGACGCATGTGTGTGCATCAGGGTTGCCAGATCAGATTGACAGTCTCCAGACCAATCATAACTTAAAACCTGCCCAATTCATATCTGCATCAAATAAACCAAAGATAATTGTTAGAAGAATAGGTTATGGTAGGGGTCAGCAACCTTTACTATCAAAAGAGCCATTTTAGGCAACAAAAAAAAAGTATATAGTATATAAGTGTAATGCAGTGAGGGCCAAAGTGGCAATGTACTACGGCCACATTGAGGGAAAAAAACATCTGAGATTTCCAGAACAAAGTCATAATATTACGAGAAAAAAAGTCGTAATATTACAAGAATAAAGTCACAACTTTACGAGAAAAAAAGAAAATAACACGTAAAATTACTACTTTATAATATTATGACTTTATTCTCGCGATATTATGACTTTATTCTCGAAATCTGAGATTTATTTTTTTTTCCTCAATGTGGCCCTAATACTCCGTCGTACCGTCGTACTATAGACCTACAACAATGATAGATAAAAATGAAAATGTAAACAAAACAGTTATTCATTTCCATTTTTTAAAATCCACAGGGAGCCATTGGAGAGGAGCTAAAGAGCCGCATTTGGCTCCGGAGCTGCAGGTTGCTGACCCCTGGGTTATGGCAACCCACAAAGAGTGCAGTCAAACAACCAAATACAAATATGTGTTTTGCCCATAAAATACAGCTTTGTTTTTTGGTAAAATTGTTTTCAAAATCCTGTCAAATGTTGATGAAAGCCGCCCAAATTGCATCTACCAGCCCAACTCTATTTTCCCCCACCCAATTAATCAAACGTAGCCCAATTAGGTGGAAACCAGCCCAATCTGGCAACACTGTGAGAGTGAAAGAGGAGGGGCTGCTAACAAACTGGAATTTGGAATTTAATCTCCCTCAAAGTAACTCCTTACTCTCTGCAGCTGCTCAGGCTTTATCCATCCACATAGCTACCCATCCATTAAATGCATCACGCTCATGCCTCTACCTACCTGAATGGGCCGGCCTGTAAATGTAGATGTGAGCTGACATGGTTCAGACAGTGAGGTTATGACTAGAAAATCTGCCAGACTGACAGCTGGGCTCCAGGGGAAGAATTAATCAAGAGTGAACCAAGAACAAACGATGAAGAGAGCAAACTGGTTATACCGTTAATACACTGTTATTTTCAGATGATTTTAGAAGCTAAGCCTAGTTGTGGCTTCATTCATTCTGTTAACACCATCTTGTTACATTTGGTATGTTGTTATATTTGATATATCATTTACAACAGCGGCTGCCCAATCTTTTTTGTCCAACATGATCTCTCAAATTGGCCCAAGTATATTACCCTTTGATCTACGGGATGGTTTCATAGAATAGTTTTATACTGTAGTTTTTCCCCACAGACGAAACTCTGTATGTGAATCCACATAGTTAAACATACTGTAGTTATCCTGGTATTGTTGGTGAGGCTTGGTCTCATTTTTCTTTTATGTAGTCATAGGAGTGCCATAAAAAAAATAATACATTTGTAAAAAAATTATAAAATAAAAGTGGAAATATAAAGAGAAATAAGCTAAGCTAAATGAAAGAATAAATATATTAAAAAATAAATTAAAATGTTTATAGTTATTCTTTTATATTTTTTATTTGTCTTTATATTTCCACATTTATTTATTTTTTTATTTATTTAAATTTATATTTTCATGTTTATTTTCTCATTGTTTTACAGATTTATTCTTCTTTATGGCACTCCTGTGACTACTACCATTTAGAGTGGCAAAAACTGGACATTTCAACAATTTACAGTACCTATTATTTTTAACTTTGTGTTGTCTTTTCTCTAACTAGTCTTCAGGCTTCTTCAATCAGCTTACCACTGACTCATTTTAGTGGAAAACTGAAGTGTGTCTTGTGCAGTCAGACTTCCATAGTTGAAAAGTTATTGTGTATACATTTGTAATCCTATTTATGTTTTCACTTTCCTCCAAAACACAAATATGTAGTCAAATGTAGTCAGTCAAAATTTCAAATTTTTCAAGTTAGCTGAGCTCCTCCACAATCTGTCCGTGTATTCTCTGGTTACTGCAGAAGCACCCTCTAGCTTCAGTGATTAACATAATGTCAAACTATCTCCTCTTTTAATAGCCTTTTTTGTTGTGTTCACTTTATGGACTTTGTTGTCAGTTTGTTGGAAGTTGTTTTCCAATTTGTTTTTCCTGCTCCAAAGAAATGCTTTTCCATTTTCTATTCATGATTTGAGGCCAAATAGGAAATGGAGTTTTATGTTTGCAGTGTGCCAGCAGCGCTCCTTAATGCCCCTCCACCCCCCTCTGCATCAACTGAACTACACAGAAGTCCTCAGGAGCCATTCAGATATGAGAGCTGACACACATATGAAAGGGTCTCTCAGGGCTGCAGTGACCTGAGGGACGAGCTCTGCAGAGCGTCTGTACTTTATCACATCACATGTTACATCCTCAAGACTTTGGATAAGGGTTTTTTTGCTGAAGGCACAGCGCAGGAGTGTGTGTGTATGTGTGTGCCTCTGTGAGAGAGTAAGATCACATATTTGAGAGTGCATTTTAGCGTTGATTCAATGCACACATACATAGGCATGGTAGCTGAATGGAAATCATGCTGTAATGGCATGTGAATAAGACTGCCAACCATATTTGTTTTTGGTCAACCTGTGTCATGAAAGACCAGGAATAAACAAGGAGTGTCCCTCACAAAAGGTTCATTTCATCACTTCAGTTACACAAACTGCAATACTTAAAAGAATCTGTGGTTACACCCACGTGTGTCTAATCATGGGCGGCTTATGCAAGTTACAGTGTCACATGGTTTGCGTTGAGAAATTTCTTTCTCAAGGACCGACAGGAGTTACTGCACAGAACCAAAGCAATGTACAGCTGTGGACGGGGCCAACAGCAAGATGTATTTTAGTACCTAAAAGAAAGGTATACACCTAAAAATATCAATATCAGTTTAAGTGTATGCTATATTTAGAATATTTTTGCCAGTTTACCTTGCCATGAGACAGCTATATAGTCTATGTTTCCGATGGGGAACTGGAGCTGTTATCTGTGCTCTTGCCTACAAACACAAAAGTCTGTCACTGAGTGACTGACTGAGTGATGAAGTTACATGATTGGTTGGCCGAGTGTTGGGGTTTCCTCATTGATCGTTGCTTTTTCAAAATGAAATGCGGGGAACAGTCCGTTATGCAAATGAGACTGTCCAGCACGACGCATCCGGCTCACGAAACTTGAACCAAGCTCTCAAACTATAGGCGATATAGTTCTAAAATTAAACTAGATTCAGCAGCGACATAGCCTATTTCTCGCTTAAAATGTTTTCAGAAGTAGATAACAGAATAACAGAAAGTTTACGAGCAGGCCGCCATATTGTTTCTACTTACTATTTGCATCACAATTCAGCCACAAATTCACAGACTGATCATACACGGTCCAGCCATATACTCGGTTTTTGACCGAGTCTTGTCACAATGGAGTCTGGTGGCTTTGGCGAGAGCATAGACGCATAAAACGGGTTCAGTTCCCCGTCGTCTGTCTGACGGCAAGGCAAAGCAGTGAAAATATTCTAAATACAGTATAACGTACAGTTAAATTTATATTGATTTTTTTTAGGTGAACCTTTCTTTTAGGTGGCTAAAATATGTTTTGCTGCCGGCCCCATCCACAGCAGTACATTGTTTTGCTTCTGTGCAGTAACTCATGTCTGCTTCTCCAAACTGGGGGCGTGCCGACCGTCATCTACTGTAGTTAATACACCGACTATGGATAAGTACCTCAACCACACTGAAAAACACCCACACTATCCCTTTGAGGTGCTCTGGGTGACGTCAGGCACCAGACTGTTTTGTTAACAGGTGACATTGATTAGCAGCGATTAGCTGGGCGAGGGGACTTTATACCGAGATAATAACGAGATGAGAAAATGTGACAGAGAGGAGATTATTGCAAGCAAAAGATTCAATTACTGTCATGTTGATGTGAATCGAGGTTGAGCAGAGTTTTTGTTGAAGTTGTTTTCTTTTTTTTTCCCTCACTGCAGGGTGAACATTTCTATTTGAACTTGGGTCAAAATGTTCCTGTAGCTACAAATTTGAAATTAAGAATCTGCTTCAGACTGAATCATTTTTGTTATAATGTTTTACTTAAACGGCTGTGATGCTGCATACCAGTCGTTTCAAACACTTGCAACAACAAAAAAGCACTTTTGTACTTCTTGGTTACCCCGTGACCACATAAGGTCATAGTCATGGCTGTGTCGTAAGACTATCGGACATTTCTGTCGTTAGGAAACACCAGTTAAAGTCTGTCTGTAAAAGATAATGACACAGAGGTTATTATGTACCATTAATCTGCATTAACACTCAACTGTCCATGTCCTGTTTGAACTCAGCTATCTATCAGCTGCTTTGTGCAATTTCTTTATGAGTCATCCATCGTCGAACTACCTTAAACTCAAATCACCATGGCAACCGAAAATGTTGGCTAGCGTGAGTGACTTTTTTATTCCCACAGTGTCTCATTTTGCTTCTTCTGTATTTAGAAGTACTGGAGAGTTAAAGGGGAACTGAGAAAGTCCCTGTTGGTTAAATTTAAGCACTCTGGAAAATACCTCCTTGACTGTAAGCTTACAGTGTTGCCCTTTATTTATTTACTCAGCAGAATAGACTAAAGATCTGTTCTTCACAAGCCAAAAAAGAAATGTTTAACATAATGTCCCAGAATACAGACTGCGTCATATGAAAACTATGCTGAGATTATTACGTAATTAAATGTTGAAATAGCTCAGACTGACCTCACAGCTGGAATGTGCAATTAGGTGCCCTTTTAAAAGCCTTTAGTTTACATGCCAACCAATAGCACTTCAATGATGGCTTTTCTTGAGAGCAATTCCTTATATAGACTAATCATGTCTTTGCCCGTCTTGCTCTCTGCCTGTTTTCACAGCACTGGGCCCAAACATTTTACAGGACTGAATCACAGCTAAGGTTTGCCCCCGGAGGAGAGCTGGTTTTATTAGCAGACTATTTCTGGACACTTGTCAGCCTTCACTACAGCAACCCTTTAGTCACTTTTCATTAGCGCTCACATTCAAGAAGTCACAGAGTGCACCGCGTTAGGTTCACTCATATTTCAGTGTGTGTTGGCAGAACCAGTAGGTCGTAGTGATTTGTAATGCCCTTTTGCACAGTCCAGTAATTTCACAAGGCTTTTCCTTAATGCTACTGGTAATGTCACAGTCACTTTTTCGCTATCATAATTGCATGGTCAGTGATCCAGTGTGAGCTCACTGGTCTTTCCTGCAATTTGTTCAGCTACAGTTGGATAAAGGGATATATTGTTTGAGCTTTCCCTCATAGGTGAGCTCGACTGAGAATAAGGTTTCTATGAACCAGAAGGGAGCGACGCCCATTTTAGTACAACGAAGTATGTATTGAGAGGAAGGTCTCCACGGAGGAAATGGGACGCATACGAGGGTCACTGCAGTGTAATTTGAACATAAGGTATACTTACAGGAAAGGGAAGGTATAATAGGGTTCTTATAACTCGTACCAAAAAGAAGTTTTATTCAAGTGTGCTATTAGTATACTTCTTTTAAACTTAAAATAAGAGAGTTTCAGTTTAGTTTTTATATACTTATCAGAGATATACTCAGCAAAAGTACACCTTAGTATACTTGGCCTATACTGACAAGTATACAGAAAGGTCTAAGTATATTTGGCTTATAGGCCTACTTGTACATAATCTTTTCATTATATTATCCGTTCACGATAATAATAATAATATCAATAACAATGACGAGTCTCAAGTCAAGTCTCAAATCACTTTGTGTGCGACTCGAGTCCAAGTCGCAGACTCAAGTTCCCATCTCTACAAATATATACAAATATACTTGCAGTATAAAAACTATTAAACTAGTAGTTTACTGAGAGTATACTTTAAAGTGTACTTTCATAAACTAAAATGTGGGCTACAAGTGTAAAACTAGTAAACTATCAGTATAGTATGATTATGGACACTTAAAAGCATACTTGAAAGTATACTTTTATAAACTAAAAAGTGGGCATATTTAGTCCCAAGAAGTATTAAAGTAACACTCTTACAAGTATACTACATCTATATTAGTATACTTAATACATAAAGTATACTTGGGAAATATATAGGCTTGAACTTTACTTAAGTATACTTCATAAAATAAACTTGAAGTATACTACTTTTTCATAAAGGAATATAAAAACAAAATAAAGTCAGACCTGAAAAGGCAAATTGTTGCGTAAGATTCAACAGCTTTTTCAGATCATGAAAAGCGGATCAAATCTAAGAATTTCAAATGACCCCTACACATGTATACATGCAGTTATGTCTGCATATGAATATAAAGTGAAATCATTTTCATATAAACTACTGTAAAGAAGCATTTCCATCAAGGGAAGTGTCGCTACACTGAGGTCATTAATCAACACTTGCTCGAGGTGACTGGACACTGTAGTGCCTCAACAGCAGCTGTGATATAGCTTCACCGCGTAGCACTACACGCCCTGCCAGTCAGACTACACCCTCTGTGCTTGCCGTGTGTGTGTGTGTGTGTGTGTGTGTGTGTGTGTGTGTGTGTGTGTGTGTGTGATGAGTCATGTTGTGGCTCAGACCCTCTCTAACACTAAGTCTAAGTCTAGAGTGTGTATGTCTAAG
>CAKAOI010052303.1:0-17236 GCA_916701655.1 Sebastiscus albofasciatus | reverse complement strand
CATTTTCCTCATAACAAAATAAAATACAATGAAATATGTATAAAACAAAATGGAGAGAAAAATAAATTAAAGAAAGAAAACAAATGAAGAACAATTAATAAATAAATAAACAAATAAACAAATAAATAAATAAAAAAAGAGTTAGCACACTATATAGTTACGATATATATAGTTCATACCACCTGTGACACGCTATTACGTCAGAGTGAGAGGTGTCATGCTGGGAGGAAAAGCCCCTCATATAGGCTACTAATCCTCGGAATAAAAGCGTTCATACTCTATAGCCTTGGCTTCTCTAAGCTACTCTCAAATAGCGCACAGTCCATATACCCAGATACTGTACTTCAAGTGATTACACAGGCGTTGTGCTTTTAACATATCCCTTTACATAATCAGGCTACAGGAGGGTAGCCTTGACAACCATGAGGCTCATTTCACTCCAACATCCAGCCTTATATCGGGTCTTACCTGCACTGACTGGAGGAGGAGGAGGATGCCGCTTCCATATCTGATGATGAGCGGGACCAATCTATTCTGATAAGACGTCGCTGTTTGTGTCGTGTTTGACAGACGCTGAGTTCACGGTGGTGGAGGTGGAGGCGGTGGAGCGGCTGATGCGGGACTCTGCGGCGGTGAGCGGAGTGGCGTTAGGTCATGCTGTGCGGCTGACGTCACCGCGTACAGGGCGGAAGGGGGCGCGGCCTATAGGCTGACTGTCGGTCCCCTTTGAAGAAGACTAAATCCTATTTTCTAGCAGGCTGGGCAAGCTCACTGATCCGTTCAGTGACAGCAGCAGGGCTGGGAACAGAGAGGGAGAAACAATGAGAGGGCAACAGAGGGGAAGAGGAAGCAGAAAGATGATGTGGCAAATGATAAGAGCATGGAACAACCAAATGCTACGAGTATTTGCATACTGTAATGGAAAATTACATTGTATGTAATTATGTCTCTTTATGCAACAGTGGAAAGTTACTGTCTGTGTGCTCTTCGTTTCATGTAGTGGGAAAGTACTGAGTGTTGACTTTTACTGGGAGACTGAGTAAAACAACTCCTTATCTGTGCAAAACAACTCCTTTTCTCACAGTCCCTGTTGTAGATTTCTATAGAGTCACATTGTAATAATCTCCTGGAATGCACTCTTCTGCAGACTTTGTGTGACTCTGTATAACCAGTGCATCTTCTTGCAAGAATAAAATACAACAAAGACATTTCATCTGTTCGAGATCCTTATTTCAACGTTCATTAGGACTCATCTCGGAATATTAATTGAATTTCCATTACAATACACAGAAGGAAACAAAATATTGTTTCTCCCAGCTCCCGTCAGTGCATTAAAAAGGATGGAATAAATAAGTAATAAAATGAACATACCTAAAAATAACAATAAAAGAACAAAATAAGTATATAAACAAGTATTCCCTCCCCCTCTTTCTCTCTCACACACAGGCACAGGTTGCACAACAATTCAAAGTGCTGATTCTAGAAAGATAGAATGAAAGTGTACTAACTGCTGTAATACGACTGTAAGCCTATAAATCCGCAGCACTAAACCAATATGGTATAATGACACATCAAATAAACTCTTTGAATATTGACTATAACGGGCAGTAAAGTAGTAAAACTATAAATTCACATCATGATTTACTGTCTTTTTGTCCAAGGCTGGAGTTCATGTGCTCACTTTTTTTTCTTGGAATTTCAGGAGTGGGGGAGTTTACAATCTATAATACAAAACTAACACATAGTGGATGTTTTACTGTATAAGGTGATGCCGGTATTTTTTCAGACTCAGTATATTTAAATCCAGCTAGTTTCAGTTAAAAAAAAATGAATAGCCAAAATAATTTTGCTCCTGGCAATGTGGAGAAGGCTTTGAAATAACATTTGACCTTACAGTAATGTGAGATTTCCATTCACTCACACTCAGCAGTGGAACAGAATATATAAAAATCCCTGATTAGAAGTTTCAGTTACTCAGACATTCCCAGATGGGGGTCTGTGGGAAAAATATTTATCAGTGGTGATTGGGTCAAAGATTAGTAACCTCTGTAAACTATCAGTCCAATATATGTCATGAACACAGTCAGTCAAGAGGGATAAATAAGTGGATTTGTAAAGTTGTAGATTCAATTAGATATCCCTGCCCTGTCACCATGCTCACTAGGCTTTCAAATCCCCTTCTCTAGTCCCTCTTATCCTCATAATGACCCTCTTGAATACACACACACAGAAACACATGCAGTGCTGTTGGTTTTGCCTGCGTGCTAAAGGCATGCATGTGTGTAAGAGAGTGTCGGAGTGGGACAAGTTAATTTGATAAATGGGACATGGGAACTTTTTTCTGTTGAAATATTTCTACTGTGGGCTAATTTAGAGACATAATTCCTCAAATGTGTCCATGGATTACCCAGTGATGTTAGATTAGCAGAAGGTAAGCTCACTGTGTGATTAACCATTTCACTAAATGTTATTTGTTTCATAGTCTGCAATGAACCACATTTCACTTTCAGTGAGACAGGCTAAGACAAGCTGCTTTAATTTGACTGAAAATTCCATGTCTGAAATAAATTACATTTTAACAAGTATTAAAATTGTACTTCTAAAAATAAATAAAGTTGAACTCATACGTCAAGTATTCATACAAATACTTGTGACTGGTAGGCTACTTGTAGACCTACCTTACTTGAGTATTTTCCATTTGTTGTTACATCATACTTCTGCTCCACTAAATAAATCAATGAATGAATAAATAAATAAATAAATGTCACTAATATGTGACATAAATTGATATTTCTGTTTTAATTAGCTTCTTTCTTTATTTATCTTTGCCCTTATTTATTTACTCTTCTGTTTAATTTTCCTTTTAATTTATTCATGTATTTATTTTATTTTTATTTTTTTAATTTATTACTTGTTTTTGATTTTGCATTTTGTTATTTATTTAATTAATAATTTTTGAATTTATTTTTTTATTTATTTTTGCCTTCAGTTTTGTATTCATTTATTTATGCACGATTTTCCCTTTGCATTTCCCCAAGCTTATTTATTTCTGTATTATTTTCTTTTTACATTCCTTTACACATTTCTTTTTACATTTCTTTATGCATTTCTGCCTCATTATGCAAACGAGGGGTTCTGTCACTCATCCTGAGTCATCATGGGGTCTCCCACCAGGGTTTAAATCTTAGTTTTTGGCTGATTGGTCTGTTAACTGATGAGAATCGGATCGGTTTGATGAGTGATTTATGGTTTAATCCAAAACAAGTTGGATTATTTTGAAATCACTGCCAAATTTAAGAAATAATATATTTCTTTTTCATATATTTCGTTTCAAAGTTGTATAAGATAAGATAAGATAAGATATTCCGTTATTAGTTCCGCAGTGGGGAAATTTGCAGTGTACAGCAAAGGGGATAAGTGCAAAAAACAAGATGCATCCGCTAACACAGTAAAAAAAAAGTGTAACAAAATATGAACCATTTAAATAGAAGGAAGTATAAAAATAGGAGCAGTATATACAGTATTGACAATAAACAGACTATTAACAAAATTGCACAGTGAGAATTAAATGAAATTCCACCTGAAAATATCAGGCTGTTGTCAGTTTTTGATGTGTATGTGGTCTACTGGGAGCAGTGTATGTATCTAGTATAAGCCATTACATGCTTGTTCTCATGACTCCTCAGAAAACGACAATACCATTTCTTAAAACTTTTCTTTACTTGTTTATTTCACTGTGAGAGAGACAACTTCATTGCACCATGTTTACAGCCCGTCTGTGCTGAAGCGTCTTATCCAATCAGAGAACAGTTTACTAAGAGGTCGTTGAGTCTGTTGCCAGGGCGACGAACTACAAACAATAAACTACAAACCGTTTATTCACCTACGGACTGGTAACGGGTAGGTTAATACTCATTTTATTTGATTACTTATGTTTAAGACAACAGTTTTAACTGGTGAGTTTACGCTAAGTGACGGAAGAGATCTGATAAACCAGGATAGAGAAGATTTTACAGCCTATATGAGCGTATAACGTTAGTGACAGGCTGATTTAAGACCTCGGCGATGTAAAGTGTTTTACACGTAGGTACGGCGAGCTAACAATTATGTGTATGTATACTTCTAATTAACGTACAGTTAACATTGTACAGTTAATTAACGTTAATTAACTGTACAGTTAATTTAGACAGTTTAAAGTAAATTCCTCCAAAAGTACAGTGAGGCTTTGAGGACTTGTTGCACTACGTCTGCGAAAGAGTACTTCGCTACAGTCGTTTTACAGCAAGCTAACAATAATTAGTGATGTGTGGGTAGCGAACGAGCCGGTTCAAAGAGCCGACTCTTGTAAGTGAACAATAAGAGCCGGCTGCTGTCCGAGAGCTGTTTTTTTAAATTATTAATTCTCCACGCCACAGGCACTACATGCACTGACTGTGACTTGATGGTACGTGTCCACAGGCTCCATGCTTTCCACGCTCCCCATTCATTGTCCATGTAAGCAGCCATGCAATGCATTCTGGTAGCGTGGCGTTGCGATTCGAGAAACTGAGTGCCCCAACGCCCGCTCCTCATTTGCATAAAGTTGAGGGCTAGTCTACTTTATGCAAATCACCGGCATCTGACACGACTCGCCGCCTCTCTAAACTCCTGAGAATCTTTTAAAATAAACATTGTCGATCCAAAATAAAGACAGATTCAGCAACTGCTTGGCTTATTTCTCAAATGTTTTCAGAAACACATTTCAATTAACTATTTTCGTGAAATAAGAGAAGAAAGTTTCCAAACGAGCCTCCATACTGTTTCCGGTTTGAAAACTGGGAGCAGCAGCCAAAGGACGGAAAGCATCGAATCAGGTGGGGACAGCCTGTGTCTAGTGACCGCCCACCAAGCGTTCAATGTTGGGAAGTGTAGCGTCCCCTCGCGATAAAAAACGCCCCTGTGGACACGTACCATAAGAGAGATAGGAGCGCGGTGCACGAATAGCAGACAAGATGAGTGACAGTCGGAAACGAAGCAGTGTGTAAAATTATGGTATTCTGAAAATGATAAGGTTTAGTATAATTATATTGAATAATTTCAGTGATATATGTGCACACATACTAATCATAGGTCAAAACAGCGCTGAATTAGGCTGAATTCTAAAAGACAGAAGTGGTAAAACGAAGAGCCGTTTGGGAGCCGTATGAGCCGGCTCTTCTTGGTGAGCTGAGCTCAAATGATCTGGCTCGCTAAAAAGAGCCGAAATTCCCATCACTACCAATAATGTCTATGTAGGAGGCTATTTCTATTTTACGTAACTAACGTTGATTAACTTTGCAGATAATTTGGCCAGTTTAAAGTAAGCTTAAGTTAAATTTCCTTCAAATTGTCTCGAAGAGGCTTTGAGGTATTGTTGCACAGTTACTGGTAACTGTTAGCCTCTAGCTAACTGTTAGCCTCTAGCTAACTCTTAGCCTCTAGCTAGCTGTTAGCCTCTAGCTGTTAGCCTCTAGCTAACTGTTAACCTCTAGCTAACTGTTAGATACATTAGCTTCACATCAAGGAAAACCAACGTCTTTGATAATTGCGTAAAATTACTGAATACTATTGTATACCATTACTAAATGACACCTCTTCTGTCATCCTTTTGTTTTTTTTGTGCAGGTGAATGTGCTTCAAAACAGAGTCAAAATGACAACCATTCCCTCAAGAAAAAAGGGGTTAAAGAGCAAAGAGCCTCTCAAGCCAAAAAGGGTGAGGATATCATGTCATGACAGCTTGTATTGTAACTTCACACAGAATTAGAAGTGTCCAGCTGAACTGAATCAGACCTTGAAAGCAGTTTTTTTTCCCTCATGATTTAACAGGGACCCAATTTCCCTACATTTTGGACATTGTCCCATTCTTCATTCATTTGAAAGAAGTTGCTTCAAATGACATTGTCCTAATAATGACCATGGCTTCCCAGCCAACATGGTTATGTGGGCCCCACATGGGTTATGCTGGGGGTACCTGGGTACCAAGTGGGTATGGGCCCAAAATGGGCATCTTATCTGGGGCCCACTTGGGTCAACTAAGTTGGTCCCACATGGGCTCCCCATGTGGGCTACCTGTGTGGGTCTTAGTTAGATCACTACTGGGAAATTAGTGCATGGGGCCAACATGGAAACTGTGGACAATCCCTCTAACAACTCACATTTTGGTCAATGTAGTCCCCATGTAGTACCAACCTAGAACTTAAAGCTGGGACCAAGATGGGTCTTGGGCATGTTGCCCAGTTGGGGACCACATAACACCCAGTGTAATCCTGCATGGAATCCATGTAAGCAATTGACATTGGGTCATTATGGAACCCGCAGACAATCCCATATAGGGCCCATTTTTCAGCCCATTTACTACCCACATGGGCCCCACATACAAATGTTGGCTGGGTTCTTATAGGGAACAACAATCAATATCTGACTGCAGTGTTTTGTTGCAATGACCTCAGCTCAGCAATTTTAGGCCTCTGCTCTCTCTCTGGCTGCTTGTATCTGTACCCAGTGTAGGCGACAGGAAGTACTTTTACTTTACTCTGATTTTCTCAGGTCTAAATGAGATCCACATAAAACTGATGATCTGTTGATTTCACGTTTGGTGATAGCTCAATTTGTATCATCCAACAAACCTTGTTTTGCTCATTGTCTGATTATTAACAAAACTGAAGCAAATGCATACACTAATTAATAATTAAATAGTAGCATTAATATCTTAAATATTCTCTTTTTATATTTCCATGTGTATTGCTATATAATATATATATATATATACAGTATATTAGGGCTGTCAATCAATTAAAATATTTAATCGTGATTATTTATTGCCCATAGTTAATTGTGATTAATTGCAAATTAAATGCACATTTTGTATGTGTTCAAAATGGAACTGTATATACTGCATTTAGCATAAGAAATATACTAAAATCATAGCATGGCAAAGTGAAGCCAAACAGACAACAACAGCTGTCAGTGTGCTGACTTGACTATGACTTCTCCCAAACTGCATGTGATTATCATAAAGTGGGCATGTCTGTAAAGGGGAGACTCGTGGGTACCCATAGAACCCATTTTCATTCACATATCTTGATGTCAGAGGTCGAGGGACCCATTTGAAAATGGCCATGTCAGTTTTTTCTCGTGAGTATGATTGGTACCAATGGATTCCTTTGACTTTTAATTTCATATGATATCAGTATCTTCAATCGAGAACATAAAAATTGCAAGTTGCGTTCATACATTAAAGAAATTAGTGGTGTTAAAACAAATTTGCATTAACACGTTATTATTGTGTTAATTTTGCCCTAATATATACACAATATACATATAGAGCGGGTAAAATAAGTATTGAACACGTCACCATTTTTCTCAGTAAATATATTTCCAAAGGTGCTATTGACATGAAATTTTCACCAGATGTTGGTAACAACCCAAGTAATCTATACATACAAAGAAACCAAAAAATAAGTTCAGAAATTAAGTTACGTGTAATAATGTAAAATGACACAGGGAAAAAGTATTGAACACGCTTACTGATATTTATTTAATACTTTGTACAAAAGCCTTTGTTGGTAATGACAGCTTCAAGATGCCTCCTGTATGGAGAAACTAGTTGTATGCTTTGCTCAGGGCTGATTTTGGCCCATTATTCCACACAAACAGTCTTTAAATCTTGAAGTTTCCGTGGGCCTCTTCTATGAACTCTGATCTTCAGTTCTTTCCATAGATTTTCAATTGGATTCAAGTCAGGTGATTGGCTGGGCCATTCTAGCAGCTTTATTTTCTTTCTCTTAAACCAATTGAGAGTTTCCTTGGCTGTGTGTTTGGGATCATTGTCTTGCTGAAATGTCCACCCTTGTTTCATCTTCATCATCCTGGTAGATGGCAGCAGATTTTTATCAAGAATGTCTCAGTACATTTTTCCATTCATCCTTCCTTCAATTATGTGAAGTTTGCCAGTACCATATGCTGAAAAGCAGCGCCACACCATGATGTTCCCACCTCCAAACTTCACTGTTGGTATGGTTATTTTAGGGTGATGTGCAGTGCCATTTGTCCTCCAAACATGGTGTGTATTATGGCATCCAAAGAGTTAAACTTTGCTCTCATCTGACCAGACTATATTCTCCCAGTATTTCACAGGCTTGTCCAAATGTTGTGCAGCAAACTTTAAACAAGCTTTAACATGCTTTTTCTTCAGCAATGGAGTCTTGCGTGGTGAGCGTGCATACAAGCCGTGGCGGTTGAGTGCATTACTTATTGATTTCTTTGAAACAATTGTACCTGCTAATTCCAGGTCTTTCTGAAGCTCTCCACAAGTGATCCTTGGCTCTTGGACAACTCTTCTGATAATTCTTTTCACTCCTCTGTCTGAAATCTTGCAAGGAGCACCTGGTCGTGGCCAGTTTATGGTGAAATGATGTTCTTTCCACATCCGGATTATGGCCCCAACAGTGCTTACTGGAACATTCAGAAGTTTAGAAAGGTGCCTGTAACCAATGTCATCAGTATGTTTTGTAACAAGAAGGTTGCGAAGGTCTTGAGAGAGCTCTTTGCTTTTACCCATCATGAGATGTTTCTTGTGTGACACCTTGGTAATTAGACACCTTTTTATAGGCCATCAGTTGGGACTGAACCAGCTGATATTAATTTGCACTGACAAGGGGCCGGATTGCTTTCTCATTACTGACAGATTTCAGCTGTTGTCTTGGCTTTCCATGCCTTTTTGCACCTCCCTTTCTTCATGTGTTCAATACTTTTCCCCTGTGTCACTTCACATTATTACACATAACTTAATTTCTGAACTTATTTGTTTTGGTTTCTTTGTATGTATAGATTACTTGGGTTGTTACCAACATCTGGTGAAAATTTCATGTCAATAGCACC
This sequence comes from Sebastiscus albofasciatus, assembly GCA_916701655.1. Taxonomy (NCBI): domain Eukaryota; kingdom Metazoa; phylum Chordata; class Actinopteri; order Perciformes; family Sebastidae; genus Sebastiscus; species Sebastiscus albofasciatus. Next base: position 8,336 of record CAKAOI010052303.1, on the reverse strand, counting down.
TTTGGAAATATATTTACTGAGAAAAATGGTGACGTGTTCAATAGTTATTTTACCCGCTGTAGAGAGAGAGAGAGAGAGAGAGTATACATGATTACATAACATTTGTATATAAAGCATTGCCACCATTATATCCCACAGCACAATATTCAAAGTCATGTGGGTTATTATGCCTACATTTCTCCATGTAAACAAAAATGATTACATTTAGGGGAAGTCACCATCTAAAGGGACATGACATTATTCACACCTTGCCTTTTTAAAGAATAGTGTTTACTCGAGCAACTTTGTTGTCTCTGAATAATAGAACGGAGTGTATTATGAATACACACCTAACTGGCAGCTATTGAATATTGCATATACAGTAACCCCCTCTGCTACATTATTCATTTAGATTTTAAGCTAAGATCCTTCTGACCTAACCTTGAAATAGACTAAGTGCAGTTAGATGTTTCTTTGCTTCTGATGCACTGATAAAGAGGTGCCAGAGGATTGTGCGGAGAGGATATTTACCACAAAATGCTGCAGATAGCCCTCACTGAAGGGGAGCCTACTAACATTCTTTTAGCACATGAAATGAGTTCATTGAAATGTTCTTAATGCAGGCGTCTGCGCATATGTGTCTCAGCTGATAGCATTAAGGTGACAGTCTACAGCTCTTGTGCTCATTATCTTTTTTTCCATTTTAACAGTCTTGTTTGATGTGTTGGCTCATCACTGCTGAATTAAAAGACAGGAAACAGGCTGTCAGTGCAGTTAACATAATAGCCTGAGCTGCTGTGTGTTTGCAGGTGACTCCATCTGTTTACACTCAGGAGATGTTACAGTCATCAGAGGAGCGCCTGGCTAACACTGACAAGATGCACCAGCCCCGCATCCTGAAACTGCTCGACATGAGCGAGACTACGCACCACAAAGTAAATACCAGCCAATGTTGTGATACCTCCATAGCTTAATAACTTGCTTTCACTATCCACAAAACAATTCCTATGAGAGCAACCAGATAAAATGGTGTCAGTGAAAGGTTACAATTGACGCTGATAAGTAGGATGAAACCGGTTAAACGCCATTGTGTTATATGATGTTGTTTGAACTTAAAACACACACTAAATGCTGGTCAAACACCATCAATATCAACTGTGACAGTGACAACAGCCCACGGCAAAAGATAAAAGTTGGACCAGTGTTTATCATCTGTAGACAATCCTCAGCTGCTGACTTTCATCTTTATCTGGGGAGTCCATTTTAACATTTGAGACTCAAAAAAATACATTGAAACCTGCATTTGAATTTGACAACCTGTCTCCTCACTACAAAAGACTTCCATACCACACGGATGTGCAATAAGGTATTTAAAACTGCTGCTATTGAATGTTACTTATACTTTATATACAGTATACTGTACAATTGGAGCATTTGTTATTTATACACACATTTTAGCACCAGTTACCATACTTACAATACAACATACAATTGGCCAAGTCAGATGTGAGATATAGACTGAACTAATATATACATTAACAGATATGTCTAAATAAATGAGTGGATATGGGTGACTTATTGGAAGGGTAGATGAGACCAGGAAGAAAGACACCAACATTCAAACTTCTCATGCATACAGAGTATGTGCTGTCTGCTAAGGTCATTGTACCAAAGCTGCTTTCCCTTAGTCAGCAGACACTAATTGATGGGCAAAGGGCAACCAATGTGACTGAATGCTCTGTACTTTTAGAATCAGAATTTAACAAGGACTTGGAGCAAAATGCTATCAAAAGTTTGTGAAACGTCTATGAAATTAATAAATGCCCCCTCATCATAATTAGGAGGACCCATCTCTGCGTCTCACCCTGTTCACATTTTTTGTTGACTTGTCCTATATGCAAGGTCATCCTGAAAACCACCAAATTGCACACTTTAATATACAGTACTATTTTCATTGTAAGACTGGCAATGATAAAGGATAAATGAAAACCACTCAAGTTAACTTTTAGAGGGCATATTATTTTCTATATTATAAAAAAAAAAAAAATTTCTTATATAAAATCTTGGTTAAAGGAATAGTTTGACATTTTAGGAAACATTCTTATTCTCTCTTGCCGAGCATTAGATGAGAAGATCGATACAACTCTCACGTCTGTCTGTTCAATATGAAGCTGATGCCAGTAGCCGGTTAGCTTAACATGACATTAAGACTGGAAACGGAGAAACAGCTAGCCAGGCTCTGCCCGAAAGATAACAAAATACACCTACCAGCACCTCTGGGACCAGGGGGTCATGTTCTGGATTATTTTTTGAAGCGACACAAAAAGAAATCAGCCCAGCTGTTTGTACCTGTCTTCCAGTCTTTATGCTTAGTAAAGTGTACCTGCGGCTGGCTTTTTGCTTCATATTCAATGGACGGGACAAATGAGAGAGTGGTGTTGATCTTCTCATTTAACTCTTGGCAAGAGAACAAATAAGTTCTACAGTAATTCCCAAAATGTCATACCTTCCTTTAAGACAGGGGTTCTCAAATGTTTTGGGGCTAGGGACCCCTTAAAGAGGAGAACATTTGGAACAGCAAGCATAATGCTTACTACCATTTGTACTCTCAGATGCCATTGGAACTATTGAATACTAAATACCTCAGACCTGTTTGATAGTGATAAACAGAAACACATTTCAATTTGAATCATGTTAATACCACTTTATTTTTCCCTGATATTGGGGATGCTTTGTAATAAGATGTCTCATGGCTTCGTTCGTTAGCACCTGAAGATACATGACGCATTTTGGTCTCATGACGCTGTCGCTCGATATAACTGTTGTCAAATTTTCTCAATTTAGCTAGTTTGGGTTTAGCTAGCTGGCTAATAAGCCAAGCAGCAGCAGGAACGGTTCGTTTTGCCTTGAGTGAAGTGACTGATTCATGACAGATTGACGTGATGTATCATAATCATATCAGTTTCTATTGGCCCAAAGCTAACGTGGGTGGGAGAAATGGACACAATATGCTTATTTTATTGGCGCAAATGGTCCCCATCTGTAGATATGTACTTTTTAATGATAAAGCACAATTTTATAAATTATAGCAAGAATCACTGCTTTAAGAAATACCTTGTGAAAAATCAATAAGATGTATAAATACATGTTATCAATAACTTTAAATAACCTGAATATAATGCTTGTTATAGTAGGTAAAATGGAGTGTACAGGGCTTTCCTGTATGCTTCCAAAACAGTGTAAGTAAAGTTGAGAAGAATTACATTCATCTTGTCAGGCACATAATGACAGGGATGGTAATGAGTACTGTATATGTTGTAATTTTAGGAAAGAGTTATTTTATACTGTTTTTGTTTTAGTTGTCGTCAGTGGATATGGATCAGCCGCTTTTCCAGCCCTACCCATCTGAGCTGGTCTTCCAGAACTTCACTCCTGCACAGACCCACACGTTACCTCTACTTCTCCACAACAATGACAAGGTGTGTGAATGAGTGATGAATACATAAATAGTTACACTATCAACATGGCTGCTGACCTGATGATTCAGTGAAGATTAGCTGTGAAATGGAATAACAGAAACAGTCCAACTCTCAGACAGCTTTGACTATAGCAGGAGAAAAAAGTTTACTGCGTGTGTGTGTGTGTGTGTGTGTGTGCGTGCGTGCGTGCGTGTCATGGGGTGTGGGTTGTACGGGGAGCAGAATGACTGGAAAAGGTCATGGGGGACTGGCGGAGATTTATCACTGCAATTTGTACAAGACCCCATCAGGCAATAATGAATAAATCATCACTTGTGTGTGTACCCGGTTCTGTGTTTGTTGCTGTATGGAGTTTGTAATTTTGTAAAGTTTGCTTGATGTTTTTTTTTTGTTGTCTAGGTTTCACGACAAGTGAAGATGGAGCTGCAGGACTCAGAGCATTTCCATGTGGTCGGACCAACAGATGCAAGTAGCAGGGTTGCACCAGGACTGTCTGCTACTTTCACTGTGATGTTCACCCCAGATGAGAACAAGGTACTGGAAACAGACTGCTCCACAGAATAATCATACACAGAAGGCTAGATTCACAGAGCACAATGGAGTATCAAGGTGCTTGATACACTTGCACTTAAGAGGCTGATATCTTTTAGATTAGATAATTAGATGGTGTTGTAATCAGACCTGTAGGGAAGCAGAGGATAGGATATGGGTATTAATGTGAAATTAGAGAGACAATACTCTAAGTAAGCACTCCTACTGAAGACAATAATACAGCAAAAATACATAGATTAAATAGATAATATGAAATTGATAACAGCTTATACTTTCAAATGGATGCACTTACTTTGCGTTCATATTTTGTGCCCAAATCTCTGGCTAAGTCAGAGTTAGAAGGTTAAGGGTCAAGGGTCAGGCATTAGGTTACACCAGCACATCCTTTTGTCGACTCTTTTACTGATACTGTGGGAGGAAGTGAAAACTGAGAAGCAAAGGTCAACATCAAATGTAGCAATGTTATATTAAAGGTAACGTAATCCCTCATGTGTGTCAAGGCTGTTCACATTTTTTACCCTTGAAAGCAGAGTGACTCAAGGGATGGCAAAGACGGTTTGTCAGCCGGTTGGTCCACAGACTATTGCCATGGATTCTCATGAAATTTGGTACAAGACATCCATTGTCTCCAAAGATGAATCCTAATGACTTTGGTTCTTTACATCTCCTCTAGCTCTACAATGTGGTTAACATAAGTTGTGAAATTTGGTAAAGATATTCATCACCCCCAGAGGATGAACTGTAATAACTTCTATTGTCTGACAATTCATCTAGCGATCATCTATATGATGTTACCATCAGGTCAATTTTTTTATTTCTCCAATACTTTGGTTTTAAGATCAAATAAAGTGCTACAGGAATGAGTGCTAAAACCCGGATATTAGTTAGCATTTTAGCACTTCCGATTCCCTCGTCTGGAAGTCAGTGGGTTTTTTGAATGGGTTTTTAGTTAGATGCCTGAAATAAATTCTGTGGTTAACACTAGCTTCAGAGATTTTAACGTTTTGTTCTACAACATAAAACACATCAAGAAATACCCCACTCGTGAGTTTTGAAGCCTTTATGTGGCTTAAAAAAGGCGGTTGCTAACAAGTGGCTAAATGAGACTACTAAATGTCGTCACGCTGACTTGTCCGCCTTTACAGCCACATTGTTTATAGGGAATGGGAATGTGACATCACCGACAGCAAGTCAGACATTTTTTGAGGATAAAGGGTAAGAGTGCCATCCGTTGGCTTTTTACCGCAAGTGTCGAAAGCTAACTCAAAACACTACAGAGTGAATAAGATTCAAAAGCTGAATTGTAGTATATATAATATACAGTCAGACACAAACGTATGGGTATGGGTTATGGGTTTCATTTTGCAAGATACCGGTGGATTAAATATGCAGTATTAGCCGATGTTTTCTTAATATTCAATTGACATAACGTTAGCTAGCTTGTCTTTATCCAGCTGATTGTGTAGTTGGCATTTGACTTGTAGATCTTAATGTACATTAACATATTTTGAACTGCCGACAGGTGTTCACTAACGCCGAAACACAGCCATGACCGTATGCCTGGCTAGCTGTCAAGGTCCTCCTAATTCGTAAGGATCAATATCATGACAGTCTACCCAGCTCCGTACACTACCCTCCAAAAAGGGTGGCAAGCCCAAGAGTGCTTGGCAATTCCCATTCTCTATACTTACGCTCATGTGACTGTGGTGTAGTTCGTTTATAGTCTAAACGTTAGCTCTTTATTTCTGGCGATTGCATTCACGCTTCAAAAATCACAGAAGTGGTGTTGCTGAACCAAACGTGTAAGTATTATAAATGTGTGTTTGCCACAAATCTTATTTTCTGCAATAATCCAAAACCCAATGGAAAAATCCCATTTGCTTTTTGTCAAGGGAACCCAGGGCAATGCTAACTTCCTGGTTGTCCTACAAAAATACGTCCTCCCTGGAACACTATACCTGCAAAACGAATAATGTTCCCATCAGCCCCAGCTGTACTTTGTGTTTAATTCTAATAAGCAAATGTTAGCATGCTAATACACTAAATTAAGGTAAAAGATTATACCTGCTAAACATCAATTGTCATTGTGAGCATGCTGATATTAGCATTTAGCTCAAAGCATCGCTGTGCCTAAGTACTACCTCACAGAGCCGCTAGCGTGGAGTAGACTCTTAGATTTATTGCAGTATTTTGTGGCTGCTTTTCTAAGTAGTGTACACACGTTATACTGTATAAGAAAATACTAAAAACAATGGTTTAGTAGCTTATTGACTTTAAATCAGAATGTGTGTGTTCGTGCTTGTGCTTTTGTCTCCATCCAGGACTAACCTCGAGGACAGACAGGTGGCTCAGCATCACCTAACAAATCCTATAATATATGAAGCATGAGTGTTTGACACATTTTTTTGTCCATCTAGGACTACCACCACAGACTGGTTTGTGTGACAGAGAGGGAGCGGTTTGAAGTCCCAGTCCGTGCCATTGGGCCACGTGCCATTCTTGACTTTCGCGACGAGCTCTCTTTACCCGTCTGTCCTGTGAAAGCCTCTACACAGAGGACTCAGCTGGTCCGGAACATAGGAAACGGCAAAGCCAAGTTCAAGCTAGAAACACAGAGGTGAGAGCCACTGCAGGATGGGCTTATGTCTACTGTCTTTTGTCTTTATGTCTATATGTCTTTTGCGCATACTTGCCAACCCTTCCGATTTTCCCGGGAGACTCACGTTTTTCAGTGCCGTCTCCTGGTTTCCTCCCAACGTGACAATTCTCCTGTATTTCTCCCGATTTATGACAAATTTTCAAAGCTTTTTTTCTTTTCGTTATCATAACCTGTTTCAGGCACTATTCAGCGTGTATAAGCCCTACTGTTTCCACCCGGACAACAATACAGCTACACCAAATGTTGTTTCCTGGCAGAAAAGAGCTTCTCGTGACACAACGCGGTTTAATCTGCACTCGCCGCTGAGTTTAGCACACATCACATGCTTATTGCTTAACCCCCTCGCTTTGGGTTTCAAGTCCTCCATATTTTTGAGGTCTCAAGGTTGGCAAGTATGTATTTGAGTGATTTATTATATTTACCATGCAGCGGATATAAACAGTTGTATACATTAATGCACCAACCCAGAATCCCAACTTGACAGCAAACATTTTGCTTAGCAACCTTTTCAAGAACTGTATTACTGTACTTAGTGATAGGTACACATTTAATTAACATTTACTATAATTACTATTGATTACAATTAAAAGTTTTATTGAACATTTGGGTTTCCTCTGCCAGTTTCTAAAATAACATGCTTTAACTTCTACTTTTTATGCCACCTTGTGAAATTCTATTCTATTTTATTTCAGCCCTTTCTCAGTGACACCTTCCTGTGGGACTCTTGATGTGGGCGAGAGCATGCAGGTGACTGTGGATTTCAACCCCATGACCATAGGAGACCACAGCCAGTACCTGCTTCTGCACTACCACACTGGTGAGAAAAATAGTGACGCAAATAACTAAAAGAAGTTATGACCACAGCACCTGATAAAGCTAGTGTCAATCGTACATTTCCTGATTTCTCAGAGCTGTAGTGAAATTTCCCGTCTTCTGTCCTAATAAGCATTTTCAGATTTTTTTTATAATAAGATTGACCTTGTTCCAGTGTGTTTCTCATTAGCTGTAATTTTTCCACTCAGAAACAAATTCTTGTATACTCTAAATGCCTCCATAGAAGAGAGGCGGTGAGTTCTCAGATGTTCCCTCCCTTATTTGTCAGAATGAGTTTCTCAATCTGTCTGTCTCTCTTCCTGTGAAACACTGTCACACAAATAGATTTCATTTGGCTTCATCAAAATCTGACAATTGTGTCAATGTAACTTTTTTCTTTTGTAACACACATATACAGTATGCACACACATCATGAACCCATAGGAGTGAAACTATAAGAAGTGTCACCTAAACAAAGTACATTCTCTCATTATATCTGTTACAGCGTGGTCCACACTTGCACACACGTACATACAGCAAACCCTTACACACAGACGGATGGAAGCAGAGATATTCTACAAAAATCTTGCATAATCAGCAGTGTCAAATGGAGTGGAACTAAAAGGATGAATGTGTTTACTATAATCACTGAGGTAAACACCATAATGAGATTCTCTTGCTGCAGCAATGGTGACCCTGAAGCAGAACGGGACTGCTAAACAGGGCCCACCATCGACACACACAAACACACACAAACACACACACACACACACACACACACACACACAAAACAATAGTTACTGTAGTTTCCTCAGTCTAGCTCAGGCTTTGATGATAATGGCTGGCAGACATTC